>DWCF01000931.1:0-36265 GCA_018230265.1 Delias oraia
CAATTATTCCAACAAATATTAATAATAGTTCTTTTGGTACGGATTTAGGAAAGAACAAAGAACCATAGATGACCTTCAGAAATGATTAAAGGCACCCCAACAAGTACAATGAGGCCTTTCGTATATAACGTAGAATTTTTGAATCTTTGTAAAACGTATGAGTTTCTATACAAATTAATTATTTTAATAATATTTTAGTTTATTTGCAGATATTTACATAAATTTGTAAGACATATAAATGTTTATACATGTATAAATTAAGTGAAATGGTTTGTATACAAATCAAATATAATAAGCATTTTTATTTTTGATATATTTTTTTTAATTCTTTAGAGGACAACGGAGCAGGTGTGTTTGCTATATTATGATAATAGAACACCGCCGCCCATGAACAAACGCGCCACCGTCCGGTTGTGACAACGGGTGCGACAGTATTAAGACACTCGCCCGACCACTGTTTTCAATATTTGCAAGACAAAGAATTTATATAAGTTAATTATAGCTTTAAGTTAGTTTGTGATATTTTGAGATATGGAACAGGGTTTGTGTATATGAAATTCATAACAGAATAATTTTCTAGAAACATTTAAAGCTTACGATAGCTTGGTTCCAAATCTGCATCTAAAGACTGGCTGGAATACTTTTTGCTCCTACCTGCAACAATACAAGTGAAATTGAACAATTTTAAAATAATTTGAAAAATACGGATTGCTTATACGTAGATTAATTGTTAAAATGAAGATTCAAATCAGAAATAAATTTTTTGAAAGAAAATGTATCATAATCTGATGCATTTTTAAAATAATATTCCATTATACAGAAGAATCAAGCTTAATATATCTAAGTATTAAAATAAAACTGTCATATCAAATTTGAATTTATAATGTAATTAATATTCTATTATGTATTTTTATAATGACAATAGTTACGTCAAAAAGATGCATAAGAATGTGTTATAATTTATTATTATGTATTGTAAAATCACGTGGATGAAATGGTAAGTAACAAAAGCCCCATTCACCAGTGGGAGAGCCATGCTGAAGCATATGCAGACGCACTAATTGGGCCGTTCGTCCGAAGTGATATCACGGGCTCACAGAATACTCAGCCTGACACTGTACTTGAGTTTCGCAGGATGAGTGAGGATATTGGAGGCAGCTAAAAGTGCCGCTTAAGCGGCGTAAAAACCGGCAACACAACCAATGAGTGGACTGTGAACCATTTGAAATCTAGACTACAGTAAATTTTTAATTGAAGGAAGCTAGAAATTATATCGATAAGCCAAGCTAATTTTGACATAGAGAAAAATAACTTGGAGACTGTGTTGAATATTTTCTATAAAAACGAACGTATTTTTAGTACCTAATATTTATAGCGTATCACATATTTTAATAATACAGTTCAAATATGTGTACTTAAATAGTTAAAATATTTATCTGTGTTGTAAGTGAATTAAAAAAAAATTATTTATATTCCATGACGGTCTTTTATGAAGAATTTATTCGATTGGAAATTAAACATAAAACTGATTTATCGAAATTAGTTATGTTTAGTCTATGGTTTAAAGGTTTTGTGTTTTTCTTTTTTTTTAATATATAAGGCGAGTAATTGAGCAGGTGGTTTAGGGTAAGAAATCATATCTGATGATGTACAATCGCACTTCTTACTCCGCCTGAGTGGTAAAATACCACAGGCCTCTGATATCTTCACAACTTAGCGAAACGAAGTACTAGTGAAGTCAGTACCTTTATTTTTCACGCAAATTTCAGTGAGCCCGTGGTATTACTTCGGACGATTCGGTTCAAAAGTTCGTCATATCTCCCATGGGTAAGATAGTGTGAAGACACTCGCCACTGTTAAGCCCTTTCAAAGACCGAATAAATTATAAATAATATTCAGGCTGAAGATCGATATCGGTACGCCCGACTTCACGCGAACTAACAATATGCACAAATAAACAAAAATTACGAGTGTATAAATTGAAATTTAATCAATTGTTATGTAGTCCAAGTTCTTAAGATATTTTCTTAAATGGTATAGCGGCTTTTTACGCCAATAAGCGGCACTCATCCAGCGAAACACAGTATCTACAATAGTACAACTACCGTTTCACACAGTATTCTGTGCGATATCAATGAAAAATAATTTAATGACCACGTTTTATGCCCTGTTTATATCAGCCTTAAACTATAATATTCTACTTATGTACATCTTTTATTCATTTTCATGAGAGTTTAGCATGAAGCACAGAAACAATTATTTATTCAAAAACATTTAAATAATAAAGCGATTGATAGGCAGATCTAATTCTAACCTAATGTAACTTGATGATCTACTTTGGCGTAAAGTCATAAATCACATTAAACTTTTGCCATTTAAATTTTTTTATTCGAATTTTTTTGACGTTTTGATATACGGCAACAATGATTAGGTCAAGGTGAAATTGAGAGTGGTGCTAAATTAATTAACGTATATATCTTCAAATTTATAGAGTAATATTTAAATATGAATATTAACACAATTTGTATAATCCATCAAGCATGCCTTGATGAGTAGTAGTTAAGAGGCAAATTGTACAACGCTGAAAGTCAAATGTCAGGCTAGTAGTCTGTCAAATGGTATTAAATAAATATTCTGTTACATATTTTTTAATTTTTTATATCCTTTAAACTCGTCATAAATTATTAGATAACTAATTTTTTTAAAATACGTATTTTAGTCATAAACGGTTTAGCAACGTGCATAAGTAAAATAAAGCATTGAAATGTCATTTAGTCTGCCATTTTGTTTAAGAAAAAATGAAGACTAAAGGGTTCATACCCAGTAAGATAACGCATTAAAAAAATATTATTGTAGCTATGATATTACGATCAAAAATTATTTTAGCTTTAAATGCTTTCAAGTTTTATTAAATTTTTATTTTACATACAAATATATCAAGGAGTCGATATTGAATAAAATATTCCAAAGATTTGGTTAAAAATAAACTTAACATACTAATCTTTAGATATTGAACGTTTATTACATACATCGAGTATTTAACGATATGTAAATAGATAAAAGTAAAATTAAAACCAGTTAGTTTGGTTGCTTCTGCAATGATTATTCCCGTGTTCATTTATGTGTGAACCAAAAGAGCCTTGAATAGGACAGTGGCCCTTAAGTCATGAAGAATTCCAAAGACTTCGTTTATAAAAGGATTTTTTCTTTTGAGGAACGGAATTTATTATTTTATACTCCGGTGTATTCAATTAAAATTTATGACAGATACCTGTAAAATACTTAAATAATGAGCTTCGTATGGATTAAGTCAAATATGTATTACTGAAAATTAATATTAATGCAGATAACGGCAACTGAATAAATCAAAAGTCTTTTATTTATTCTTTCATGTGTAAAGTTGTAGTTTCGAAAGCCTATTAGAAAGTCCTATTAGGTTTCAGTAGGTTTAAGAAAGAAATAAAAATTAAGCTGACGCACTAATTGGGACGGCACGTCCGAAGTGATACCACGGGCTCACAGAATACAGACATGAACTTGCTCTGTGTTTTACTGAGTGAGTGAGGATATCGAAATTTATTTGAAATTATAACGTTAAAACGCCGTAAAAATCTGGCAACACAAGCAAAGCGAGGATTGTGATGTGGTGGTTTCACCATAGAGGAGACCTGCCTGCTCTATTGCCCGCTATATCATAACTAAACATACATGAACCCGTAAAAAGGTTCTATGAGTATTTAGGTTTTGTAATGTTTTATGTGTAATGTAAACTTCATGTCCTAATATAAACTAGCCAAACATTTGTCAGATTGCAGTAAAATGTTTGCTGAGAAGTGACGAATATTGTTCTAAGTACTACGTAATCATATACAAAACTCATTACGCACTATTTGCTCAAATGATTTGGACCGTAATGAATGTACAAATATTTTACCTCTCATCTGCGGTTTTGTACGTTTTGATTTTTTTATAGTATGGTTGACAACGGAGCAGGTGGGTCTCCTATATGGTAAGAGAATACCGCCACCCATGGATAACTGCGCCATGGCATTAGTTTAGTTGCCGGCTTTTTATGCCGCTTAAGCGGCATTTTTAGGGTTTCCAATATCCTCATTCACTCAAAGAAACACAGTAGAAGTACCGTATCAAGTACGTTTCGTTTCACGCTGAGTTTTCTGTGAGCACGTCCCTTTGTACAACCCGGTCTAATTACTGCGTTAGCATATGCTTCAGCATGGTTACCCCACGAAGATATAGTACCGAGAACCAATAGTTTTATTAAAGTGTAAAGATATTATTTAAAGATCACCTACATTAGTGTTTATGCATTTATCCGTATCCACGATTTTTACTAACAAGTGCTCGTACATAGTCGACATTATTTAAGCATATGTACTCAATGTGATAAATGGTTTTCATGTAACATATATGAACAATAAAATAAAATTACAGACACACAGTATCTACCATTTTCTCGTTATATATCTACATTAGATTTAAGTTAAACATATTATTTCTTAAAGATATATAAATATTTAAAGCTTTAAAGATCAACACACATTACGGAATTTCAGAACAACGATACTTAAACTAATTTCAATATTTCAAGAACCCATTCAAATAGTAATATATGTATGTGTGTTTATTCTTTATTTTATTCTATAGCGGACAACACAGCTGGGTCGCCTATATGGTAAGAAAACACCACCGCCCATGAACAACCGAGCCACAGGCCGCGCATTGGCTGTCTTGCCGGATTTTTACTCTGTTTAAACGGTATTTTTAGGGCCTCTGATGTGATCACTCACTCTGCGAAACACAGTACAAGTACCATTTAATGCTGAGTATTCTGTGATTCCGCGGTATCGCTTCGGACGAACCTGCCTTATTAGTGTGTTAGCATATGCTTCAGCATGACTCTCCCACGGATGAAATACTACACTAGACATATATACCCGTGGGAGAGCTACGTTGAACTATACTGACGCACAAATTGGGCAGCCTTGTTGAATGTGATACCGCGGGCTCAAAGGATACTCAAAGTGAAATGGTATTTGTACTTGAAACGGTGCTACTACTTTATTTCGCTAAACGAGGATATCGGAGACACTTAAAAATGCCGCTTATGTGGCGTAAAAAGCCAGTACCTTATCCAATGCGCGGACTCTGGCGAGGTTGTCCATGAGGGGCGGTGTTCTCTAACCATATAGAAGCCCCGCTTGCTCCGTTGTCCGCTATATCTTAAAATATAAATATAATATAGTTATTTATAATTAAAATTTACCTTCAGAATATATCGAGTCAATTTGTTCACTCTCAACACTCTGTAAAGCATCTATATCAACATACTCCGGTACTTCTTGAATGGCATGTTCATATCCATCATTATTTTCAATTGGATCTTCATTCGGATCTTCATTCGTATCCCAGTTCTCGGGTTCTTCTTCTTCTGGTTGCGGATCTTTCACTCTTTCGTTCGATTGTCGAACAGTTCTATCCTCTGGCTTCTTTCCCGGCAAGATGTCGAATATTGACGGCGCCCTGTAGTTGTTGCTTGCGAGGCCTAGTTTCTTTTGTATGAAGGCCTCTAGAATCTGCTGTGTGATTTTATTCTGCCTCGCCAATTCTTGGATATCTGCGGAGAAAGGAGAATTTCAGATAAAAATGACCATGTGGAGAAACAATTGAAAGAGAAAATAGAATTTTGCACGTATCATCGTCATTTTTATCCGGTTCCCCTTTCTCTTTGGGATTCTTCATTCTCTTTTTTATGAAAACCGTGGCAAACGAGCAGGAGGCTCACGTAGGCTAACCGGTCCTCCGCCCACGGACACCCCTAACCCTTGTAGGACTACGGGTGCGTTTCAGACGTTTAACCGTTTCACGTTGAGCATTCTGTGAGCTCACCTAAAGCGAAGTCGTACTCTCGGCCCATTTAGTGTGTCCGCATATGATTCAACTTGGCTCTCCCACGGGTCAAAAAGGACTATGTTTGCTTTGAGGCAATAGTAAAGTTTAATCACGTCTTAACTATTAATTATTGTGTCATTGAGAATTGCAGGAAATAAATGAACGCATCTTTAATTGCTTTTATATCAATTAAAATGTGTTTCATTTTAGTTATTTAAGTTATCCAATCGCTGGAGTGATTTTAAAATCGTAATTTTACAATAAGGGCAGTTTTTAATGAGTTACGTTCTAAATAATATAAGAACAATAGAATAATCAGTTTGATCTATGAATGTAAGGAAGTAGTATATCACTACTAAAGGAAACTCACTGCAAAGTAGCTGGCTTTGTTCTGCATCCTTGAGTAAGATTTGAAATTCTTAATTACTGTTTGTACTGAGTAAATATGGCTTTAATTAGGCAATTCATGGACGAACATTTAACAATAGCCTTTGCAATTACAGGAACGACTATTAGATCCAGTTTAAAGGACGATTTGTATAGAATAATTATAATGTGTCATACTTATTATCATCAAACGGTATTTGTACTGTGTTTTGCTGAGTGAGTGAAGCCATCGGAGGCCCTTAAAAATTCCGTTTAAGCCAGCAACACTTGCAAAGTTCGGATTATGGCGCGGTTGTCCATGGGCGTCACTGTTCTCTTACCATATAGGAGACTTACCTGTTCCGTTTACCGCTATATCATAAAAAATATATAATATATATTTGTTTTTGTTAATAAGATTATTTTAGAAAAAACAACTTACTGCCACTTACTACTAATACTTTTTGTATCTATGTAAATTGTCAAACTAGGAATAATATATATATATTTTATCGGTCACCTACCGTGTCAAACTTATTAATTTCTCATTCATATAAAATAACTGAGTTTTCAATTTAAGATTCGATCTTATAGTCTCTTTTCATTGAACAATTGACATTGGAAACAAGTTTTATCGATTATAAAAATAGAACAATAAATGAAATATCAAGTTGTTTGCGAAACAATAAATATTGATAATAAATTAAATAATAAATAAAATATTTATTTTAATTCTATAGCGGGCAACGGAGTAGATGGGTCTCCTGGAAAGAGAAAACCGCTGACCATGAACAACCGCGCCACAATCCGCGCATTGGTGGTGCTGCCGGTTTTTTACGCCGCTTAAGCGGCTCTTTTAAGGGCCTTCAATATCCTGACTCACTGTGCGAAACATAGGACAAGGACCGTTTCACGCTGAGCGCTCTCATTCTGTGAGCTCGTGGACTCTCATCTATGACTTTATCACTTTGGACGAGGTGGTCCAATTAGTGCGTCAGCATATGATTTCCCACGGGTGCGACAATATTAAGACACTCGCTCGGCCACTTTCAAGCCTATCGAAAGACCGAATAAATTATAATTATCCGGACCGGGATTCGAACCCGATACTTCTCGCTTCATGGTACACTTTTAAAACCATTAAGCTACGAGGCTCTCAGACTTATTTAATAGAAATATTTTGTTTAATACGTAAATATATTGTCAATTTAACTTATGAATTTATTTAGTTCTACATTTATGTACATTTTATTCAAATCATATCAAATGAACAAAAATTTTCTCCAACATGTTATTGTTGGATTCGTTAAAAATCTCGTTGTACCTTAACTCAAAGTCTGTTATATAATGACAGATATATTTTGTAGAAAATATTTATAAATATATTATTTCATTAAATTCAGTAATATATGAGAAAAATCCAAATTCGTCTAGAATGAACCTTTGTAAAGCAATACAATCAAATCGAATTGAACACGTGAAGCACCTACTCAACGTGCTAACTTTTCCTCTCCAAAGCTTATTTTATTTATCAAGCCATGTTTTCAAAATAATATTATTCTATAAAACGTTGTCCTTTGTCTAGTACAATTTACAAATTTGGTGAAAGTTAGCTGGCACGCATGACCGCAGCCACGAAATTGCACTGCCTTTGTACTGTTACAAGTTTGCAGGCGAAAATACAGTCATATTTTGTTAGCAGGTGACACTAGAACGAAAGACCGCATGAATTTTGTTCAAAGAAATGGCCAATTGGGGAAAATAAGTTTAAAAGAAGTGTAGTTTCAAGTTTCGAATGAGTATAAAATTATTTTATTCATTCGAAATACATTAAGTTAATTTAAATAAACATTACATACTTTTTAAATAAACATAGGGTAATTTAAATTCATAAAATGTGCGGCATTTTTAATGAAGAAACATCAATTTTAGCTATGCAAACACATGCATAATATACGTGTATATAAATTTCTTTCAGTCAATTTTTTTTTATTCTATAGCGGCCAACGTAGCAGGTGGGTGGGTCAACGTAGCGGTAAGAGTACACCGACGCCTATGAAAAACCGCGCCACAGTCCACACATTGGTTGTGTTGAGGGCTTTTTACGCCGCTTAAGCGGCACTTTTAAAGGCCTCTGATGTCCTCACTCACTCAGCGAAACACAGTACAATTTCCACTTCACACTGAGTATTCTGTGAGCCGTGGTGTCACTTCAGACGAGCCGGCTCAATTGGTACGTCAGCATATACTTCAGGACGGCTCCCCCACGGGTGCGACAATATTAATATACTCACCCGGGCGCTGTCAAGCCCTTCCAAAGACCGAATAAATTATAATTTTTAATTGTCTCGACCAGGATTCGAACACCTTACCTCTCACTTCATGGTTCACTTTTAAAACCATTACTACGAGGCTCTCAAGAGAAGCCAAGATTACAAAAACATTACATACAAAAACGTCCATGATAATTTATTATTTTATATTTATTCATAGTATATTAATAGAATGAATTTTGTTTCAGAGATTTCTCGGTTAAATACAATATAAAACTCTTAGAAAATGTAATAAATGGTTCGCGTAAAACCACAGCGTCAGCACAAGGAATTCAATCAAAAAGCTATCTACCGAAATTGTCATTTCAACAACTCCAATGACATTTATAAAATTCGCGGTCAGAACCTTCGTCACAGAAATAAATAATTACCGCTCGAATGGATTCGAAGGAAAATTATATTAAAATAAAGTGTATAATTTATCAGATAGAGCATTTTAAGTGTGAAATTTTGCTCCATCATTAAGCATTAAATTGTAAGCGAAAACTTTAAATTAGTGGTCACATATAAATATAAATGACATAACTTCTAGTCGTACTTTGATACGAAAATTAAAACTATGTGATAAATTAGTAGAACATAATATAAACACTTCAATAAATAAAAATAATAAAATATAACATTTCACTTTTACTCACAAAATACTCAGCGTGAAACGGTACTTGTACTGTGTTTCGCAGAGTGAGTGAGGATATTGGAGGCCCTTAAAAGTGCCGCTTAAGCGACGTAAAAAACCGGCAACATAACTAATGCGCGGACTGTCGCGCGATTGTTCTTGGGCGGCGGTGTTCTCTTACCATATTGGAGACCCACCTGCTCCGTTGTCCGCTATACTATAAAAAATATATAATAATTTTGGTTCATCGACACTACTGTTTTGGCATACTTTTGCCGATATTTGACTCTTCTGTTCAATTATCAATTCATAAATAGGGCAGCAAAATTCACTGATTATGTACCGCGTCAACAAATAATTCCAACATTATCTGTGCTCAGTGAGTCGAGCCATTGATTCAATCAGAGCATTCGTTAATAATATTTAAATAAGAAATTGCTGTTATGGACTACAATTTGTTAAAACAAAAAAGTCACAACTTCAAAAAATTATGATAAACTTTAAAACGGGATACGAAAGTATTTTTATCTTATACATATTCAAAAACACTTCAAGTTTAGTAATATTTTTTATTTTATTTTAAGTTTATTTTATAATTATCTTCCAAGTAACGTTTTTAATTTATATAACAAAAATGAGATTTTTTCTGAAAGTTAAATTTAGTTTTTATCTTTTTTGATAAAATAGCGGACAACGGAACAGTTGTAAGAGAGAGTTGGTAAGAGAACATCGCCGCTCATGGACAACCGCTCACTGGTTGTGTTACCGACTTTTTACGGCACTTAACCGTCATTTTTAAGTGTCTCCGATATTCTCATTCAATCTGTGAAACACAGTACAAGATTCTTTTAACGCTGTGTATTCTGTGAATCTCTTTTAAATATTACAGTAGTGATTTCATTTATGTTTTATTTTCAAACAAAAATAAGATCATAGAAAATAAAGAATTAAGTGTACTCATTGTTTAAATATATGTAAGTACAGATCATATTAAAAGAGCTTGTTGTATAGAAGAATTCAACTGTCCATAAATTCAATTCTTAAAACAGATTTAAAGCTCGCTTCTCAGCAAGTGACAAAGTTGTAAAGTGGCATTGTTCTATATCCCTTCAAGTCTTGTAGAACTTAGTTGTTAAGTTTGTGGCGACTCGGAACCACCTGTCGGCGACTCTGAATTACAATGCTTTTTGTTAATTCTATTTAGTTGGCGTTTCTGCGCCTCAAACATTAAAATATATTAAATATACATAAATATTAAATTTAAATAGTATATTTACTAGTCTGTTACAATCTTATGAATCAACAAATTATATATAAATGTTAAATAATATGCTAAATCATAAGATTGTGTCAGACTACAAATAAGTTGTATAAAAATTATAAATGACACGGACTTTAGTAGACGTATTATGGCTACATCTGCTTTGCTTGTATGTTTCATTTTTGCAATCAGCAAATTCAAATTTAACTTTTGAAACAGTGAAAAAATTTTGAAAATTTTTCAGAAATTGCATTAAACCTTTTTAATTTATACTAGATACAACTATGTAATATGAATACAGTTTTGGTAATTTTAAATACATGTGTTTGAATAATAATATTTCTCATTGATGGATACAGTCGATAGTAATTGTTTTTAAAAATCTTCACTTGTATTTACCAAAATTACTATATTATAATTCTGAAGTGTAACGCTAAAAAAGAGTTCATAAATTTCAAGAATTATATGTGTAATATGTGTTATGTTTGTTTAAAATATTTAAAAAATCATTTATAAAAAAGCTTAAGCATTATATCACGAAATAGCGTCGCAATAAATATTTGGAGGAACCGTTACAGGAGCTCTGTGACAAATTGAAAACGTCCCGACTTTAAATCGAAGAAGGGAATAAATAATATGGCTTAAGAGTAACTTACTTTTTCGCGACATATTTGTTCCGATTCGGAATATAAGTTTTTGACAATATTGAATAATTATTATTTTGTGTAATCCTAAGGCAATGGTTTACAGAATTTAATACTTAATACTTGAAACATTTCAAATTCAGAAGAGATTCAGCAGAGATGTTGAATTTGGTTTTCTTAGCACTTAACAAAGATTTTTCAATTTAAATGGGCTATGAATACATTTCCTCTAAGTCGGCTTAAGTCAAAAATTGTTCATTGTACGATTTAAGCAACTCTTAAATGTCACTTGATTTGTTCCACCCAATCTCTTCTTTTCGATTCCGATTTTCAACAATTTATGTCCTAATAAATACCGCGAACATAGAGATCTTTAGCCACGAATATAGGAATTGGATCAATTTGCTTAATCCGCGAATAATAAATATATATTTCATACATTTTTGTTTATAAATAAATATTTTATTTTAAATAAAAATAAAAATTTATAATAATAATAAAAAAAATTCCTGCATGAAAACTATTAAAAATATTCTATAAAGACTGATTTAAAATAATTTTATGATAATTTAATTCTGAAATATCAAAATGCTGTAAAAAAAAACTTTTATGCAAATATTTTATTAGCCAGCTTCTATGCTATTTTTTAATCTAAGCTTTAAATGTCAATATGTTACTATCCATGAAGTAAAATATCTAAGATACTGTTGTACGTTAAATATTTTTTTAATTATATGAAGTCATAGAAGTATAATGTACGAGATATATTATTGAATTCAGCGTATTTAAAGTAATAAATGACGTTTCATATCAGCCGTGCTAAATATGACTCGTTACTTGTACAAAATATTTTTTAAAATCATATACAGTTACTACAACATGAATTTTATAGCATGTTAGTTGGAAATAGAAGATGATGATATGATAAAGATAAGATCATATAATAAATAAGAAACTCTATTTGGATAGTTGGACGTTTCACGCGAATTTACGGATCACGGATTTTATTTAAACTTTGCCATATTTCACCCTTGGGAGGGACATGTCGAAGCATATGCTGACGCACTAATTGGTCCGGGTCGTCCGAAGTAATACCACGGGCTCACAGAATACTCAGTGTGAAACGGTACTAGTACTGTGTTTCACAGAGTGAATGAGGATATTGGAGGCCCTTAAATGTCCCATAATAATAATAAATGTGGCATAAAAATACACGCAAAACAACCAATGCGCGGACTCTGGCGCGGTTATTCATGGGCGGTGGTGCTCTTTTACCATATATGAGACCCACCTGCTCCGTTGTCCGCTATAGAATAAAAAAAATCTATTATTCATACCTAATAATTGCAAAAGCTCACATATATGAGTAACACATAGACTTGTAAGGATGTTGTGTAAATTGGCCAAAATATAATAGAAAATGTCATGCAGATCGGGCCTGGTAGGTGACGATGATGCCTTCCAGATCCAAAATTTTTGAATAAAGCGTTAATAACAGGTTTATAAGATATATTCCAAGTTTACATTAAACTGGCTTATGAATAGTAATAAGTATGAGGGTTAGTACCTCGATTAGCAAGTACAACCTATCACCTCTACATATCTCTACACATCCCAGAAAGTTGGCCATCCCTAGCGTAAATTGTAGCTGCATTTATCGCAAATGTTTCTCAAACAGACTAATAGCTGGGAGATAAGCAAAGTGCTGCGAAAGTGGCTTAAACGGTAATCTCAGTTTAGCGTTCGCTTTTATATTGAGCTAAAAAAGTTAATAAGAAGACGTATTGGATACTTTTAGTGTGATTCATCTTAGGAATAGACTAATCGAGAATTATTCAACTTATTAATATTCTAATATATTTGAATCTTTACTTTTTATTTAAATTGGTATAAAATGTATTGATATTTATATGGATACATATTTTTGTTATTTTTTTATTTAGATAATTAATATCTCGATATTTGACTAAAAGTGACATATGATTGTTAATTTAATTTAAATGTATTTTATTAATAAAAAATACCCCAAACAGAAAAAAGTATAAATATGTATTATTTTATTTTTAAATTATTAGATCTATTTTAAAGCTTACAGGATTTTTAGTAAAATCTTCTTCTTAGAGAGATAGAGTAGGTACATAGGCCCTGTACATTTGCTTCCACGTCCCTCTATCTAATAAAATTCCTGTATAAAAATAATATAAACATTAAAAATACTTAAATAAAACTTATGAACCCATATGAAGCATTATAGGATTACAGTGCTCACTGCATCTCTAAATTGCAATACATAGAGATTGGAAAGCACCAAGGACTTTTAATCACCTGAGCACTTCAATTGCAACCATTAGGATGTCAATTGTTGTTGATGCTTTATGCTTAATTGACTTCTTATTAAGTCGGTGAATTACACAGTTGGTATAAATACAAACAAATATCTAATTTCTCTTGTTCATTCAGCCTCTATCGCTGCCTCTCGCGCTATCGGCAAAAATTCCCTAAATACTGCTGCGGCAGGATTGACGGATATATGTATTTACATAATGCTCTCCATCTCACTTCGCTTTCAAGTTCCAGCAATGGCAGATGTTGAAACTATTGCAGCATCGGAGCTGTATCTTTTAGCGATATATAATGGAAAAAATAAAAGACATCGTAGAAGAAGTAAATAATGTCTGTCGATCGTAAAAGAACTTTGTAGGTATCTACAAACCTAATTAAGATAATATTTTCTCGTCTTGCCCACTTCCATTCTCAGTTCAGCTGAATGTTACCGAAGCATAAGAATGAAGACTACTTACTCCAAATGTATATCTGACAAATTTTTACATCTGTTTCAAACATACGTTACTAGCAACGTAATAATTCAGATTTTATTAAGTTATTAATAAATGTTCCGTTCAGGTGTCATCACAGACAAATAAAATACTAAAAGCTTATTCTTAGAAGCTATTAATCCATTAGTGATTGGGTCATTTACAGAGAGCTAATGCATCGTACAAACAGTGTGATGGATGACATCATCACTCTTGCAATTGTATTAAATGTAGGCTTTATTTAGTTAATGTCGACAACTTCGGATGACTATAATACAATAGGACTATGATATAATGTATATATGTTTTCTTAGCTATATATTATTATAATATACAGCTTATATAAGAAATTATTTGCATCTAAGTACTTGTTATAACTAATTTCTTAGCTACGGGGATGCTACGTTGTATTAATCTTAGCTCTCGGTCATTATAAGCCAAACTAACCAAATACCCCGAGACTGTAAATTAATCGCGTAAATTAACCATTGTCCTATTTCGTTGTAATTAAGTTTGTACTATCACAAAGATTACTAGGTTCATATTGTTTCAGCTTTGGTTTGGCATCAGCTGCTAAACCTACGCAAGCTTAAAATTAAGTATCGTATAACAGATATTTGATTTTAAATTATCTTATATATAATAATATAATATCTTATAATAGTTAACTTAATAACCAAAAGGAGTGCCATGCTAACGCACTAATTACTTACTAGTCCGGATCCTCTAAAGAGACAGCACGAGTTCACAGATTACCAGCGTGAAACAGTACTTGTACTGTGTGTAGTGAGTTATAATATTGGAGACCCTTTAAATTATATCGTTAAAAGTGACGTAATAAGCCGGCAACACTACCAAAGCGTGGAGTGAGTACAGATAGAGAAGATCCGCTTTTTTATGGTAAAGCGTGCCACAGTCTGCGCATAGATTGTTTTTTCGTCTTTTTACACTAAAGCGGTATTTTAAAGGGCCTCCGATATCGTCACTCACTCAGCGAAACACAGTAGAAGCACTGTTTCAAGTACAGTTACCATTTCACGCTGAATATAATGTGAGCTCGTGGCATTTTTTCGGACGATGCGGCCCAATTACTGCAGCCGCATATGCTTTAGCATGGCTCTCCCACGTGTGAAATAATCACAACCATTGCAAGAATACAAGATAAAGCAGTTTTTCCCTCAGGAGTCGAAGTTCTCTTGAATTTTATATCCTTCAGTAGATTTACTCGACTCCTTGCGTCCCCTGGGTTCATTCGACATTAACGATTTTAAACTTTGTTCGTCCGTGAGATTTGATTTTGCTCTATTTTTATTTAATCTCGTTAAAAAGGAGCGGATATGTGCCTTATCTGGGGGTAAGTAATAGTACTTACAAGTTAAAGTACTTATTCGCTATATATGTATATTATTCTATTATCAAATTCTATAATTATATAATTCTATAATTAAACCTTAATTAAAATAAAATATTATATAGTATATGAAACGATTGATCATTCAAATTTCATGTTCATGAAAAGATAATCTTAAAATAGTGTAGTAGTAATGAAGTCTTTTGGGAATCATCGTATTTCGAGACAAATTCTGATCTACAACTCGTCGCTTTGAGACTCGAAATGATGAGTTCGCATTTCACTTTAGCCATTTTAGAATATTTAGAATTATTATGCAATGTGTTTTACATATTGGCACATACTTAACTTAATGACTTGGAATTCGTATGAACGAAACAGAAATGGCCTGATTTAATGTTATTATTATAGTTACAATAATAACATATACACGACAGCCAAATAAATATTTAACTCCAAAATGCTCTTTTCATGGAACTCAAGATAACAACAATACAAAATAACTATTAGTTGTATTAAGTAAAAAACTATTAGTTAAGTAATTAACCACAGTTAAACATAAATATTCAACTTAAGCAGAAACTGTCAACTCAACGTGACAGCTTGCCGACAGCCGCGTTCATTTGTATTATTTACATTGTCTGTTTTTATGCAACAATTATAATTGCTGAGTTTAACGAAGTACAACTATATAAATGTATAGGTAATAAGTAAATAAATATATAGATAATATAGGTATAAAGTTTTACGTATTTAACTAAATGTTTATCGTTCTACTACTGTGTATTTAAGGCATTTTGTGCCAATCGTCACTGCTCTGTGAAATCAGCAACCTGCAGAGGTATTTCCGAATCAATACGACTTAGTACCTTTAAAAAAACGTACCGGAAAAGCAGAGGCTTACGGCTTAGGGCATTACGGACGAAGATCTGCTTATCCTAGATGGTCCTCATTTGTATCTAGATTTTCATTAAAAATGATTGACAACAGACCACGTTGCTACTTTTGTTATAGAAGATAAGTAATATATAGAATATATAAATTATTATTATAGATTTCAAATATATCTTATGTCACTAAGCGACTAAAAAACTTTTTTAAGTATCCCTATTACTTTTGCAATTATATATTTTACGTAACTCTTATCTATGAATTATAATATAACCAAATGTATATAATATGTATATAAGAGAAATAAAATTCTATTTTTATTACCAAACACCGTTTATTTTCAAAGCAAACGTACGTGACTAATTCGCATGCGACAAATTGGTTGCCTTATTTGTAAGGTCTGTATGACACTCGAGTTGTACGGAAATTTTATGGAAATATTTTCAGGGAAAATTATTTCCCTTTAAAACGCCGTCTCATTAGCTTTAATGATGCATGAACCTTCTCACTTTTAAGTGTAAAGAGGTAACAAACAATATACAATATGTATTTTTTATCTATATTATAATGTGTATTTCATTTTGATCTCTACGAAATAAAAATGCAATATTAAGATTTATGGTGTATAAATTTCAAAAGGGAATATATTAAACTTAAAGCTGTTTTTTATTCTTTAATATGCGTTACTGGGCTACCCATTTATAAAATTACTAGTTGTTTTAACTCCAAAGAAATTTAAACCAAATGGCAAAAAAAGTGATGTGAAATTAAAAGAACATCAAACACGATTCCGGGTAGGTATCTCAAATGTGTTCTTCTTTTGTCGAGTCAGCTTTTTGCTTTACGGTACTTGCTAGAGATATGGCTAAAATTTACAAAGAGAAAAATTTCTGTTTTCAAATCAGTTAAGAGAACGAACAGTCTTTAAGCTACTGTAAAATCAGAGACACCGGGTTCAATCCCAGGTGTCAATCTTATTTATTAATTAGTCAGTCTTTGAAAGGTCTGAGCGAGTGTCTTAAGGTTATCTTATACTTAACTTGTACTTTGTTTTGTTGAGTGAGTGAGGACGTCGTAGGACTTTGAAATTATACTGCTCAAGCGGCTTAAAAAGCCGTAAGAACCAACGTGGGAGTTGTGCCGCGGTTGTCCATGGACGGCGGTGATGTTTTGACATTGACAGCGATCGCTTTGTTGTCTGCTGTACAGTAAAAAAGGCAAACAGTAGGCCACCGCCATTTGACATTTCTCAAAAGGGCAATGGTTTAAGATACATTTCTTGCCTGGTTTCTTTATGTGCTTGTTTCTAATGATAATAAAATCCTATTTTTTTATAACAATGCCACTCCATTGTTGAAGATAGGAAGTCACCTATCTAAGCTTTATCTTTTCTTGAGAAAGTCTAAATGAACTACGAGTATCTTATCAATTCTGGGGTGTTTTCAATAAGCAAAACACACTTTTGTATCAATAAAAAGTGTGTTTTTCAAAATAAATTCGATAAATTATTTTTAATTTAAAAAAAAATCGAAAACTATACAGCAATGGTCTTATATGTATGTAAGTCACGTTTCGTACTAAAAAGGGGCAAATAGTTAGAGAAAAGGACATCCATGACTAGATAACAAATATTTGCATCTTGGTTATAGGTAAATGTCCCTAGGTAAATTACCTAGTGACATTTGAGCTCACAGTTTTTAATTAAATTCGTTGAAGGTAGGAGTTTTGATTTCAAGAGATTTTTTATTCATAATACAAAGAGACCACTGAAAAGAGTGAGCCTGCTAGCTTAATGGTTTTAAAAGTGTACCATGAAGCGAGAGTTATCGGGTTCGAAACCCGGTCTGAACAATTATAATTTAATTTAGAATTTATTCGGTCGCTGGAAGAGCTTGGTAGTCGCCGAGCGAATGTCTTAATAGTGTCGCACCCGTGGGAGAGCCATGCTGAAGTATATTCTCGTTCGTATTTTCATCCGAAGTGATACCACAGGATCACAGAATACTCAGCGTGAAACGGTATTTTACTTGAAATGGTACTTCTACTGTGTTTGGCTGTGTGATTGAGGGTATCAGGCGCCCTTTAAAATGCCGCTTAAGTGGCGTAAAAAGCCGGAAACACAACCAATGGGCTGAATGTAGCGCGGTTGATGATAGGCGGCTGTGTTCTCTTATCATATAGGAGACCCAAATGCGCCATTGTCTACAATACCATAAAATTGTATTTTCACTAAAGATAAACTAGAAACTTTTAAATAAACTCTAACAATTTATTAACATTTCGTAAAGCCTATACGACTATATTCATATTAAAATATTTGAAATTCAAATGTCAGGACTAAAGAGAATTTGTTCAATTCGAACTTCGCAAAGGGCCACCGGCAAATTTGTAGTTCACAATGTATTGTAATAGAAAATTGTTTCCAAGTTTCACTTTTCAATTTCATTTCATTTGAAATGGTAAAACTGATAACATAATATAAATATACACTTCAGCGGCTATTGTAAGTAGAAACACATTTTCACACAATTATATGGGTAGATGAACGTGAAATTTGTTACAGTAAAAGTTCATATGGAGAAAGTCATGTAATTTATTAATGTCAAATGAATTAAAACACCATAAAATCATACATAATTAAACAAGTTTAGGGAAATTCTAAATTTTGAATTTTTTGACTGTAAATTTGCGTAAGTGATTTTCAGACTATCCTAGTTACTTTTATTATCTACTAGAGGAGCCAGCGAACTTCATATTTTTTTATAGTATAGCGGACAACGGAGCAGGTGGGCCTCCAATATGGTAAGAGAACACCGCCGCCCATGTACAACCGCGCCACAGTCCGCGCACTGGTTGTGTTGCCGGCTTTTTACGCCACTTAAACAGTATTTTTAAAGGGCCTCCGATATCCTAACTCACTCTGCGAAAGTAAAAGTACCGTTTCACGCTGGAGTACTTTGGGAGCCCGTGGTATCACTTCGGTCGAGCCGGCCTATTAACACGTCAGCATATGCTTCAGCATGGCTCTCCAACGGGTAAGTGTTTAATTATTTTACAAATTAGGTTTTTTTGATTGTCATTACTTATTTGTATAATATATATTATTATGTAGATTGACAATTTAATAACGATTTTAACCGACATTACAAAAACCTAAAAGGAACTTATCAATTTGACGTCTAATTCTTCTATATTGTCGTTCGTATAATGAGTTTTTATGATTAATTTATGAGTCAACACATTTTATTATGACATACAACTAAGGACTTTGTTATTTATTGTCTAAAATTTAGAATTAATACATTTGCCAATTGCAACAAAACTGATTTTTTTATATATATCATCGGTGGCAAACGAGCAGAAGGCTCACCTAGGGCAAGCGATGCTCCGCCCATGGACGCCCCCAGCCCTTGCAGAGCCGCGGGTGCGTTGCCGGCCTTTAAGGAAAGTGTATGCTTTTTCCTTGTTAAACAGTTTCATGAGGCACTGATTATTTATTATACTTTAAAAAATTGTTTTATTTCATAAGGGATTATTTTATTGGTAGGTTGAATTTGTTGTGTATATATAAATTAATTAAATTCAAATATCGTTTGAATTTAAATAATCGTTTGAATACCAGTATACAGTGCAATTTTTGTGTTTGTAAAAAGTTACCTCTTTAAGCGACGCTATGTTAAACCTAAATGCCGTTATATTTCTGAGAAACGTTACAATATGAAATGCTATGAGATATATTATGTAGATCCTACAAAGAGAATCCTAGATGAAAGGAAAACATTGTAGATATATTGTGTTGACGAAGTAATCTGTATCATAGTTTGCTTAAGCAAGAATATGTTGGTAGATTCTACTACGGTCTAGCTTTAGAATAAACTACATGTGAGCTTTGTCTACATCTTAGAGGGTAGTATAAATAAGATATGATTTTTTATTTCACTAAGAGTACCATCAGGAAGAATTTTTGGGATAAGCATTTACAGCTCGTCATTAATTTGGAAGGCTCTTTTGAAGGTCTAAGTGATGTTTGAGCGGACATACCTAGAGACATCTGGTGCCTTAGAGTGGCAGCGAGTAGAATAAAATGTCTTAAAAACGCTAAGTTTTGGAATGTCTACCATTTACGCGATACGGATAAAATATCACTTCGTTGTAATGCAGTCAACATTGTCTGAAAGTATTTCAGACAAAAATCAAAGACAATAAGAAGAATATAAAAACATAAAATAAGATTTAAATTGAAAATTCTCACAAAATACTATTAAATATTTTTTAAAGAATAAAATTTTAATTATTACGAGAAAATCTCAAAAATAGTATGTTAATATATTTTAGAGAGTCGCAATTATCTTAAATTATTTAAAAATTGTTTTCTTTTCGTTGAAATGTTTTATTTTTGCTATCATTTATTTATATTACTTATTACGTCAACAGAACTTTACGTTTATAAATGATTCTTTACGCTAACAATCAATCTCTTTTTTGTCATTCTCTTAACCTTGCCCACATAAAGCATTTTTTTATATATAAAAAACTAAGATATTACCCAAACAAAATTAAGTTCTTAATTTATACATATTTATATCGTAGTTTAGATTTAAGTATAGTAAAACAGTTCAAAATTCACTTAGAGTTTCTAAGTTTTGAGCTATGTGCAAATGATACAAATTTAATTAAATATTATCTAAATGTTAAGGAAGGTGCAGCTGGCTTTGAAATAAAATCACATAGTAAGAGATTTCCTTTGTGTGACAGACAGACAGCGATGTGACATATTAAACTTTTCTTAGGTACAAATCCTTGCGCATTTGATATTTTATCTCTGAACCAAGTACGGATATTTTAAAGTAAAATAGGAGAATGTAGTCAGAATAATATCGGAACTGGCATACATTTTGCGCAAAGTAATAAGAGAAAAAATCAAATAAAAAATAAAACCAAAACACAGGTTCGACGTTGCAACGTCGATCGTCGCATGGTTGAAAATCGAACGGACAAATCTTTCGGTTTGAAAACATTTTATAATGCATCACAATTTTCCAAATGGTGTGATACTTACGTGAATTTTCTGATTATTGAGTCATGTTGCAGGTGTTTAATTATCATTATGTACCTAAAAATTTTAACGAATATAATATAATAAAAAAATACGACTTGAGGACTTTCTAAAAAAAAGTCTTTCTTAAAAGCCGGCACCGCACCTGCGACTCTGTAAGGGCTAGGGATGTCCATGGACGGAGAACCGCTTACAAAAGGTGAGCCTCCTGCTTGTTTGCCATAATTTCCATTTAAAAATATAAGTTATTTATACATGTATGTTTATTATGAACACTATCAAAATCTTGATTACAATTATTAAGTCAAATATTTGAATGGTAAAGTGAATCACGTGTTTATACTTGCTTTTAATAGTTAATATTGTGTAGACGTTTATACTAGTTTTTTTTTATAATACAGCTCCTATAGGATTATATAGGGTATATGCTGACGCACTATTTGGGCCGGCTCCTCCGAAGTAATACCACGGGCTGACAGAATATTCAGCGTGAAAGATAATTGTACTGTTTCACAGAGTAATTGAGGATATCGGAGGCCCTTACAAGTACCGCGTATGTGGCGTAAAAAGCCGACAACAAAACCAATGTACGGACCGTGGCGCGGTTCTTCATGGGCGGCAGTGTTCTCTTACCATATAGGAGACCCACCTGATCGGTTGCCCGCTATAGAATAAAAAAAATACATGTTGGAGGCGGTCTGGTAAATTAGGTAAATTAGGTAAATTAACCAACAGTAAAAATAGTTAAAGAACTTTTAATTAAAGAATGGGTTTACAACGATGTTAGCTAGCGCGTTTGGAAAGAATATAAACCCATAAAAGGTCATTAGCATTGGCCAACTATCGAGTTTAATGGTTTTCGTCGCTTTAAATAACTTTCCGGGCTCACATAAAACAATAATTATAAACTTGCTACTGTGAGGTAATTAAAGCCGTCGTTCAGAATAATTTCATTAATTACAAGGTCATTTAGACCGACAAAAGCTCTTTTATCTTCAAGGCCATTGTAGTAATGAAACCTTATTTTGCTTTTTCAAGCAATTAATCTGCCAGTAATTATTTTCGACTGGATATTTCTATTATTTCAATATTTATCCGGTATTGTCCGGGTTGTTGGAATAATGGTTCTCGAGTGGCGACTGCGTACCGGAAAACGCAGATTGGAATATCCCGCCACGCGATGGAAAGATTATCTCACGAAGGTCGCGGGAAACCGTTGGACCCAGATAGCTCAAGATTGTGGTGGGCGTCTTTTGAGGAAGATGTCCAGTAGTAGGCTTGATAGGCTGATGATGATGATATAGTTGAATGTAATGGTTTCTTTCTTATTCATTTACAATGAGATTTATTTTCTAATTTTAGCAGAGAGTTTCGATGTGTGTAAAAGTTCATTTCAAATTATTTAACTGTATTATTTCTAATTTCATATGATTTGCTATTAGTATTCAAACTAATATAACTGAGTCTTAACCCATATTTCAAACAAAGAAACTCATGTCTCTGAGACTATTATACAAAAGGTGGTTTTAATCCGCACAATTATCAAGTACGGTATTAGTATTGCGGTTTTCAGAGGGATAAATGGTTTGTGGTTGCAGTGTCCTAATTTTGCTGAATAATACCATTCATATATATTCATACTTTCATATTAGTTAGTCCATTGACTAGTCAACCGAGCCTGGACCTGTAAATTGCTCGATTGTGGTATTATAATAGTCTAGAACTGTTAAGCAAGTTTTTTTATATTTACGTTCAAGTACTGAAAATATAATTAAAATTAATATGATATGTTTGTACCGGTATATGTAGTTAATAGGCCGGTCAAACAAAATTTAGGTACATACTATTAAAAAGGATAAAAACTTATGATATTTCTGATTGATGTATACTTTATATTTTCAAAAACTTGAAAATGATTCACTAATTTTATGTTCCATTGAATTTTGTTGGTGGTTCTTCTATCAATTAACATATAGACAGAATTACATAATAAATTCTAGTTTAATAAATCAAATTATATTTTAAAAGACTTTTTACTATTATGTTGATAATTGAATCTCGTAGCTTAATGGTTTTAAAACTGTATCATGAAGCGAAAGGTCTCCTATATGATAAGAGAATACTGTCGCCCATGGACAACCGCGCCGCAGTCCGCGCATTGGTTGTGTTGTCGGCATTTTGCACCACTTAAGCGGCATTTTAAAAGGTCTCCCATATCCTCACTCACTCAGCGAAACACAGTTTGAGCTCGTGGTATCACTTTGGACTTTGTCTTCGGGCTTCTGCTAAAATCTGCATTATCACTTTATATCAATACTGCTCTCGGCCATAATACTTACGTGGAGTGGAGCCGTTTTGTGTCTCGTATGGAAAGACTTCTTTATCAAGAACCACTACGCATCGTGGATGACTGGCCACTAATAGTCGAAGTGTCTATTCGTTTATACATATACTATAAAATAAAATGAGATATATTTTATTTTAAGAGTGTGAACCATTTTGATATTCGATTTTTATATTGAAACGGATAAAAGGATCATTCATGCTGACTGGTTTTACAAGTTAATAATAAAATTGCCTTTAATATGGGTATTGAAGGCTAATTTACTTTATCTGCTTTTAGAGTAAAACACAATTTGATATTTAAATTCTTCATTTATTTCCGTTCCCAATCATGTTTGCGCTCTATTGGTCCATACATAATTCATTCCAAATTTCATTCGTTCATAAACCACTTAATTATAAATTTAATTATTTATATACATTTTTACATTAAATTATGATATACACAGATTTAATTAAAATTTAATAGGATTTGATATTTTAAAATAGATTTTTTTTTCTATTTATTTGATACAGAATGGACTACTTAAAAATTACAGTTGTCTTTACAATTGAAACTGAACTTGTAGCTTTAGAACTTCGTAAACAAATGAAATATGTCTCAACATTACTCATATGATTAACAAAAGAAGATGCTTTTTGTCGCCTAATAATAATAATAATAAAACAGAATACTCAAACGATGGTCTTTTGTCAGCCAAAGAAACTGCAAAATTTCTCTAATTTTCAATTACATTTCCAGATTAAGCTTAGGCTGGAAAAACCTAAAAAATAATAAATATTAACTAGAACTTATCGAACTATTCCTTTTTCGTATAATAAATTATTTTCACTGGAAAAGTCATGCTGATAACAAATAAAATAATTTTATTTTGATTCTTTCTGAGTTTTACAAGTGTCTATAACTAAAACAATCACAATTATGAAATATATAATAATATTTACGTATTTTAACAATTCCATTAATATTTTATACGTGGAGAAATATTTACAGATTAACAAAGTTAAATCTATATAAATATTTTAAAATAGGATATTTTTCGAACACCTCAAAATAAATAATCTCACAACTTGCTATTTAAATATACTTCATTTTAAAATCTAGCATAAGCCTAGAATTATTGAATAGCCGGGTTATTTGCCCATGGATCCTTATTACTGCGTCTATTTCATTTATAATCAAT
Organism: Delias oraia; assembly: GCA_018230265.1. Lineage (NCBI taxonomy): Eukaryota > Metazoa > Arthropoda > Insecta > Lepidoptera > Pieridae > Delias > Delias oraia. The sequence goes on from DWCF01000931.1 coordinate 24,772, forward strand.
TTACCAACGTGTTTAAATTGTATTTTTTTTACAATATCGAATTCATATAAAATATGGTAAACTAAATAAGCGACATATATTAATATTTGTATTGAAATATAAAACGGTACTCTATTTAATTCAATGATAATTTTGATAATATAAATTGTAAAACACTGTGTGTATAAATTGTAAACTTTTAATAACACTCGAGACAAAAAATATAAAAAAATTTGACAAACTAAAAAAGTGATATGTATTAGAAACAAGAAACGGCAGTAAAATTGAGGAAAAGCCGACGCTACGCCCGTGACAGCTTTGTCATGAAGCTTTCTTTGTTATCTTTCACCAGTCATCAACTGTCTGAACATCCCATGACAGTATTTTTAAATGTAAATCAACGTTTATAATGAAATATAAATTTTACAGTTTACAAACGCGCTACATGCCAATAAATCTGCTACACTATGATTTGAATTTACGTTAACATTTTGTGAACCTAACAGCTTGATCCCTGCCACGATTGTAGTTTAACTGCAACACAAATTTAATTCGGTAAAACTAATTTAAAATTGTTCCAATAAATAAATAATAATTATTCTTCTAGGCTTACGCTAGTTTCTCAATATCTAAATTAAAGAAACTGTATCAATCAATTTTTTTTAATTTTTTACACTTGAGTAGCATTATCAACAGCCAACAAGTTATTCAAATCACATGAATTCCTTTTTCTAGATGTATTTGTTTTTGAACCAACTATATTAGCTCTCATTTTGTCTTTATGAGATTCGTTTTCTAGATTTATCTTAAGAGTCTTTTCACCTCTTTGAGAGACTAATAACTGGTTGTGAATATTTGGAGAACTAACACTGTTTCTAGGAATCGTAGCGTGTGGAGTTCCCGGTGCTGGAGAAGGTGCAGGCTCTTCCTCTTGAAACCTCATCTTCACGGGACCAATATCCATGTCACTCTTATTCAAACTATAGTAAGTCCCCCCAAAAAGTTTTGTATTGAAATTATCATAATACGGTATTACACCATTAAATGTAGAAAACGGTCGTAAGTCACTTTCATACGGTAATCTTCTGGGAAGAGTAACGTAGCCTTTTGGACTCATGAAGATGTTGGCAGCTTGTAGACGACTGTAGAGGGCTGGGCTGATACTAATGACGTCATAGTTTGGGGACTTCGGACTCTGTTTCTCTTGGGAAGTCGTTGAGGTGCTTTGAGCGGTTGATCTTAGCGGAATCGACAGAAGATCTGGTGGATACGTGTGAGGGTCTTTCGCTATTCGATCAATTAGCAGTTCTTTAGGCATTGACAGTTCATGGTGGCGATTATTTTCTTCTATAGCTGTGGAAAAACAAATCCATTAGCGGGGAAATTAGATTAGCATGGAAATTAAATTCACTAATTCCTTCATACGGAATTAGTGGATCCAATTTACTTGTAATATATTATGGTAAACTTATTCGTTTCACTAGTATATTCAAGTTAATTAATTTTACACATTGGACCGTAACTGGTCGTATCAAGCAATTACATGAATTTTAAAAGAAAATTACAATCAATCTTTGTTTATTCTCAATACGTCACTATCTTCGCTTGAAATCTTGTTAATGTAAGAATACAAACATAAAATTGAATGATATTGAAATATTCCAGCTATGATTATTGGTAATTTACGGCTCCGTAACTATTTTAAATTAAACATTCTTAACACTGTCGTGCTTTAGTCTATGAAATTTAATGAGGTTTGCGGTCCTTTGTACCGAAACCCGATTGAAATAACAAAACAACGGCCGCACCGAATTTACGAACATCAAAGGGTTGAAATTAGTTTTGTCAGAAAAAACTCCTTTGTCTCATAAGAATGTTGTTATAAGTATGGTTTATATTCATACAGTGATACATTTATCATTTTATAAAAAAGTTAACGCTCTTGATGATCTTATATGAAGTAATTACAATAAATGTACAAAATGGTTCCCTTACTTCACACCCGATACTGCTTTTTCTAACGTAAAAAATATTTTTAGTCAATATTAAATTTATAATTGTTCCGAAACAAAACACATTTGCCGCTCACACTTTTCCTTCTATTATTTGCATTGCTATAACAATTTGAAAATTTTTTGGTTTATTAAAAGATAAGAATATATCCTTATTTTATGCACATGATTTCTCGGCCATAATTGAAGTGACTAGGGAAACATTAATATTTTGTGTCAACAATGTATTATTTAATTTAAAATAAATCTACCAATATGTGGCAATAGTCGTTTGTTATGAAATAAAATTACATAAAAAGTGAAAAGTTTTCAGAGATTTCCACTTTTCGAGGAAATTGCGAGGAAAATGCCTATAAAAAACCGAGTAATTTCAAACTTATACCATTCAGAAAGTTTTCGTAATGATTCCTTTCTATTATCAAGTTATTTTCGGTAATTTATTATTATTTAATAATTAACGTTTTTTAAACTGAACATATCAAATAATACTGAGATATATTTATATTGTAATAAAATTTAATGACAATAAAGAGGGAAATAAATTTATGTTCAATCATATTACAATGACTAAAAAAAAACTTTATTAAAGAATAAACTCTAACGTTTCTTTGTTTATAGAGCAAATATAAGTTTATTTGTTTATGATTAATAGAAGGTATAATAATATAATAATATTAATATAAAATAATAAAATATTTCTTGTATGTATAATAATTATAATAAAGATTTTTCAGGGATTCATTCACAATGATCTAACGGTTAGATCTAAAGGTTAAATTCTAACCTAACCTAACCACTGATATAATATAAGTATTATAATTACTGATGTAACAACTAAGAACCAAGTTATATGAAAAGATATGTAATTACGACAGAAAACTAATAATTTCTTAGTTTTTTATTAATTTGGAGTAATTATGAGTTATAGCAATTAAAATAATATATATTAGTAGTATTGATTACTTAATAAAGCATCAACATCGGATATTTTAAAAAAGCTTATTAGTGCTTATTTTTTACGAAGTATTATTAGCTATATCAGTAACTATGTAAGAGGTAGCCATAAAAAAAGGTAAAATTTCTTATGAATTTTATATTAATATTACGTTTAGTTGAAATAGCTTTCATCAAATAGGTTCATTTCAAGATGTGTCAACACTTAACAACAAAATTTCGCATTTATATACTAAATGATAAAAGTTGTTCAAGAACGTCATATTCATGAAAATAAAAATGGATTTCATAGTTCATAGATTATAGCAACGTAGTTTTTCTATGCTTCATCACAATGTAATCGAGGTGTAAGGAAAGCGAGAAAACTTTAACGAAGGGAAAATTGCTGTGCAGGTATAAAATAATTTTATCTATGTAGTGGTAACGTGGAATTTTTATTAAAGTCAAAGCCATCACGGTTTAGAAACTTTTCGGATTAAGTTAATTTTAGATGACACTTTAAAGCTATAGATAGAACAAAAGTTTCACTAAAAATATAAATATTTTTAAGTTATAATTAAATTTATATTCTTTCCATCGATTTATCAAATTAAGGGAGGTTAGTGGACGAATTAAGGATTATTGCCCAAGATCCCCTTACGTCCAAAGGGATACTGGTTACCCTCTTAACATGATACTACAATCATACAATGTATATGTAATAATGATGTGTGAAATAGCTAAGTTAATACGCGATATTTTTGACAATACTTTCGCTTCTGGTTTAAGCCCTTTAATAAATCAATTAGGAAGTTCTATAGGTCACCAAAGCAAGGATTTCGAATAAAAACTAAAACATTCTTAAAAACTATTTACTTCTCATTATCTAATATTATTACCTAAAATAGTATCGCTACCCAGTAGTGTTTTGTTCAATTCCGACATTTCTGTTGGTTGGTCAGTCAGCGTGGCGTCGTATTTCTTGTTAGCCTTACAAACAATGTCACTCTTAACTAATTTCTCAGGCTCAGATGTAACAGAGCTTTCTAGAAGTGCATCACCGTTAGATGACCGTGTATCAGTTTTGATGAGTCTTTTCATTTCATTTGTATTTGTTGAACAGTGACACAGCACTAAAACTGCACCAAAAACTATCACTATTGCAGTAAAGCTGCCAACCATGATAGCGAAAGAGTCTGCATCCATTCCAGCTATCATGCCTGCCCCACTATACTTAGATAACACTAAAGTCAAAGTCTTTTCATCTACACCGCCAGGATTCTCAGCCACACAAGTGTAATTCCCTCTATCACTATATCTAGCGTTAAGTATGGTGAGATTAACCCATCTTATAAGATCCAGTGTATTGTCATTGACGATATATCTGATTTCTCCAAAGGATCTCAACTCAATCATTCTCCCATTAAATCGCCACACTACTTCGGGAGTGGGGTTACCGACAACTTTACAAACTAGAGTCACGTTTTCGTCATAACTTTTGAATGTAGAATCTGGTAGAGGTTCTAAAATAGTAGGCCGACAAGCAAAGTTTGCGGAATCTAATTCGTTCCAGAGTTTCGAGTGAATCGCGGCAGGCTCCGCGCATGAGGTCGGTGGGGTGTATAAGTTGTGACTTATCACCCAATCTCGGAACGTTTGTAAATTGCAATCGCATCGCCAGGGATTATTGTGTAAGTCTAGGCCGGACAAGTTTCTCAATGCCATTAAAGTTTCGGGTTTCATATGACTCAAATTGTTGCCGTCGATTCTGAGAATCTTTAACTGTGGCAAGTTTACAAAGGCCTTTGTACCGATTTTTACGATTCTGTTATTGCTCACTTCGACCTTCTGCAGATATTTCAAGTTTCGAAATAGGCCGTCTTCCAATTTATCGATTAAATTATGACTTAAGTTTATCAATCTCATCTTCTCGGTGCCTTTAAACGTGTCCGGGTGTAGATATCGTATCCTATTTTTAGATAAATCTAATTCAATCATTATGGCTAGGGTAATGAATGCTGATTTATGTACAGTTTCTAAACTACAATCTCTTAAAAAAAGTTTTTTCAGGTTGCTTAGGCCTACTCGTTTGAATGCTTCCTGTTGTAGCTGTACAAGGTTGTTGTTAGAAAGGTCTAATATCTGGATATCGCTGCTCAAATTGGCTGGTACAACTTTAAGGCTGGAGTTAGAGCAGATAGCTGCCTTGTTGCCAGATTGCCACCGACAGTCACAGGGGCGTTGACATTCTGTGGTAAAGTCTGTAACAGTCATGGAAATGGTAATCGATATAAGAGATATTCTCAGCCATGTTTTCCAACATTTGTTAGCCATTTTGTTATGTTGGTCATTTCTTCGAATCGAGGCATTCCCGGTGAATGTTCTTTCTGCGATGCATAAGGGTTCTGAAACAACCAAAAAATAATATTAATATGAATTAAGTTAGCTTTTAAAAAAATATTTCGTTGGCAGAAGATACAAAGACCTTCACCTTGACAAAATAGGCTTGTATTTAAGAAAGCATAAACGACAAGTAGGTACTCTGCTCTTGCACTCAAGATCAAGATTACACATCAACATTCATGAAAATTCCAGAGTACACTAATAAATGGTGTACCTTAAATGTTCAAATATTCTATATATATCTTTATTTGTCTGCTGCAAAACAACAAATCCCATAAATAATAATAACATTGATTTACTTTTTCTATTTGGTATTTTTTTATTTTGTTATAAAATTAAACATTAAATTAAAATAGTCTCAGAATACCTAACAATAATTAAATTACACATAGCGTACATATTTCTAAAAGGCCGGCAACGCACCCGCGGCAAAGCAAGTGGTAGGGGGGTCCATGGATGGAGGACCGCTTGCCCTAGGTGAGCCTGCTCGTTTGCCAACGCTATCATAAAAAAAATTTAATGATAATATATTTAAATTAAAATGTTATATCAGGTATTGCTACAACTTATATTCGTATCAAAAGCAGCGTACCGGAGAGAGAAACTGTTCTATGTAAAGCCAACGACCGCATGAATACCTCGACTCATTTAGGTTTTTAGTTATTTTTGTGAATTTGATACTTTTATCTGTGCTTTATAGTTTCTATGCTATTGATCCAAATACACAAAAACTGGACTTTTTAAAAATAACATTGACGCCTAGATTTTTTTCTAAATTTAAGTAAGACACTTTTCGTTTCTATTTTTATTTCTTAAGATGAATGTTTGGTATATTTTTCAATTATAAAAACTTATAATATTTAAAATATTTTTTATTGTATAGCGGACAACACACAGGCGGGTAAGAGATTATCGTCGCCTGTGGACAATCAAGCCACAATCCATGCATTGGTTATGTTGCTTGATCGGTATAATTTTAATGGCCTCTAATATTCTCACTCACTCAGCGAAACACACTACATGTAATGTTTCACGTTCCGATTTTGTGAACCCGCGGTATCATAGAGGATGATACCAAAAATATAGATATTTACCAAAAAAGTACAGTTACTCAATTATAAATAGGATTAGAAGCGCTTTATAATGTTTTAATGTGGCTTATAAATGTAATGAAAAAAATTTGATAACATCAATAACTTTTGAAAACAATCTGAAATGTAAATTTTTAATAAACGACACACATCCCAAAACACTTAATATTTGATTGGGAATATTAAGTACATCGACTTCTCAATAGTTCTATAGATATAAAAGCTGCATGTTATAAAACAATAAAAGCAAAGAATGTGATGTTTTTATGGATATTTCACACACGAGCAGTAACTTCGTGCGATAACTTACATGAAATGTGTCATTGGCCTTGAGATATTTTTCACCTGAAAGTATAACATTTCTAAGTATTCTTACTTTATGATAACATTATTATGACCGCATACATATTTCCTAGTAAATCCAAAATTAAGAGTTTCGTGGCGGAGCGGTCTTGTGAAGCCAGAGTCACTGGGTTCCAACACCGGATTAAATAAATTCTATAATTCTTTCAATTTTAAATATAGAATAATTTTAATAATTTTACCTACTATATCTTTGAAGTATCTACCTACACGCCTAACCTATACACGGATTTATGTACTGAACCGCACAAGTACAGAGCCAGACAGGTGCCTCGGGGAATGGCAGCTCTCGTTATATTAAAATGTCTTTATTATGTCAGCATTTCACTATTATGTACGGAATTTTGATAACATTGTTGAAATGTGTAAAACTTAGGCATACCGGACGAAATAGAAACTAAAGCTTTTAAGGAAATAAGGTACATATATATGTAACAGCCATATCAACGACAGTTTATATTCTTAACACGGTTATAGAAATATTATAGATTTCTTTAGACATCCTAACGAAATAAGAATCATGGTAAACTATAGTACTAATTTTAGAAATTAAAAGAATTTGATCTCATTTAATGTTGAATTTATTGGTGCGTAAATAGAGCTTCTGTCGTCATTACGTTTGAATGCCATTGTAATATCATTTAAGCGATGAAAACATTTCAGATGGTTTTGTTTTGCTCATTGAAGTTTCTTAATGGCACTTACGTTCTGATCATTTTAAGTATCTAATAATATAATTAAACCATTATATGAGTATTATTGAGAGTAGATTATATTTTCCCATATACCCGGCTTTCGACGACGTTCACTAAGCAACAGTTCCAATTATTTGGCTAACATTATCTGCAAATATACAAAAAGTTTTTTATCAGTCCGTGTTAGAATCTCTCACCTTGTTAAAACTAGATCGAGTCATTAATTATTTACTTAATATATTAATACAAAAGAACGATAATCACTTTGGAGCACTCCTCCAATTAATTGCAAAAGTTATACAGCTTTTAATTCGGCTCTTCGAATAATTACTGTGTTAACTGGTTTGTTTTTATTTGACCGATATTTTTAAACAAACAATAAATATTTATTAGCACATGTAAATTTGTTTTATATACGTTATTTTAACAAATGAATTATACAAATATATACTGTATTACATATTTTTCCTGGTGGAAGAGCCATGCTGCTGCTGACGCATAAATTCGGCCCATCCGAAGACCACGAGCTCACAGCATACCAGAGTGAATCTGTACTAGTGCTGTGTTTTGCTAAGTGATTGAGGACATCGAAGATCTGTGAAGTTATACTAAAGTGGCGTAAAATGATCTGGTTATCTTTTATTATGAGGGAGACCCACCGGCTCCGTTGCCCGCTATATAGTAAAAACAATTTTTATTCATCATAGTGGATAAGTTTCGAGAAAATGAGAAAATTTAAAAAATCATCTTTGACTTAATTAAATCATGTCCAAACATTAAAAATCTATTTTATAGGCGGTGTTTATACAAGAAAGAGGTGTTGTATCCACAGCGTTTATCATACGAAGTCAACTAACCTACTTAATAAGCCAACCAAAAGGATAAATAATTATCTCACAAAATTATTATTTTTAAAATAAAATATAAATCATATTTTTATAAAAAAACGACTTAACTTCATCGGTGTTCGTTATTAATTCCCGCTTTTTATGATAATATATTTGATGATAAGTTGCCAACTTTCTCCGCTATTTTATCAAACTCTCAAAGTTCCCAATCTTCCAAATCGTAATCTCCCTTTTGATCGCAATTTAAAGGGACTTTCTATAATATTAGACAATGTCTTACTTTTATTGCCAATAAAGTCGACATTTTTTACATATATCACTTTTATTGACAATGACATTTGATATGAATGGAAGTGAAAGTATTTAGAGCGTGTTTTGATGCTAATAGTCAAAGTCGTATTTAGAAACTGTCAAGTAACGTCAAGAAAACTACGTTTCATGCTTGTAGGTACGTCTATATTTTCATTTTGGCATTCAGGTAAGAAATAATATTTGTTCCAAAACATATTTTTTAAATGACTAATCGATCGATGAATATCAATAAAATAAACTTTCATTATTTAAAAATATAATATAACGAGAGAGTAATTGAGAACATTTTTGTCATAATATTTCCAAACAAAATATTTTTTCCCGTTCTCAATTTAAATTTCATGGCAATCATCATCCTTAATTAATAAAATCATGTTTATAGACTTCAATATAATCTAAAGGGTAAATTAAAAATGGCAATTGAAAAACGAAATGAACTTTTCATTTATGCTAATTGCTTATGAATGCGTAATTATAAATACATTGTATCATCATCATCATCAGCCCATTCAAGTCCACTGCTGGACATAGGCCTCCCCCAAAGACCCCTATTGCGATCCCCACCTATTGCGATCTTGAGCGATCTGGATCCAGCGGTTGCCCGCGACCTTCGTGAGATCGTCTTCCCATCAATTGGTCATACATTGTATATAAGTGTATAATACCATGAAGAAGGAATATTATAAAAAATTTAGATTTATACAGCCTTACTCATAAGCTCAAATTAATTTTGGCTCAGTTGTTGTGTGACGTATTTGTAGGTGTTAAAAATTTAACGGATATATAGTAAATAATAATTTCCTTTTATTACTATATACCGTATAGTAAGTATATCGGACAATGGAACAGGTAGAACAGAATGGAACACTTCTGATCCGATTATAAGAACAATATGTTTGTTATGCAAATATATAATATATAACTCGAAAAGCTTAATTGTTTTTAAAGTGTTCCATAAGGTTAGAGGTTATCGGGTTCGAATCCCGGTCTGGACAATTATAATTTAATTTATAATTTATTCGGTCTCTACAAGGGCTTGACAGTGAGTGTCTTAATGTTGTACCACCCGTGGAAAAGCCATGTTGAAGCATAAGTTGACGCATAAATTGGGCCGGCTCGTCCAAAGTGAAACCACGTTCTACTTTGTCGCTGAATAAGTAAGGATATCAGAGGCCCTTTTGTTGAGCATAGGAGGCGGTGTTCTCTTACCATAAAGGAGATGCACCTGCTCCACAATACCATAAAAATGCATTTATTTTTCTTTACAGAAATATGTAGTGTACATAGTAATTTCGTTTATAATACAGGAAGGAATATAATACAGGAATAAAACATGACAAGTATTTCAAACGCAACCTTAGAATATCGAATCAAACATTTACTAAAAGAAATATCGTTCTCAATTTGCAGTATTTTGGGCTAAAACATATTCATTTGGGAGCAGCGCACAATACTGACATTCTATACGGTGATTACCCCACTCGGGCCGAACAATGTCCCATTGTTAATTTCAGCCACGCTTCTAAAGCTTTTTTCTGGTCAGGCATATGTAGCAATTTATACCTAAAATTGACTTTTCAATTTTTATATTTATGCGCGTAAAATATGGATATAAGGAGAAATTCAGTTCCATTTTTAATAAAGCTTCTTGATACTTTCAATGAATTTGATATTTATTCGAAGCATTATCTATGTGATTTATTTTCAAACACGTGGAAACTCTAGCGAGTTCCTGTGAGTCAAGTTTATTTTATTAATGGTTTCAGGTCACGGTCCCGGGGGCTGATTTATTACCACTACAGAAATAGTTCAGCTAATAACCCCATAAGAAAGGTTTAAAGGGTGCGGACCCATTCACGAAGCAATATTATACATGGAATTAAGTGTATTCTTCCTAATCATGATTTGTTTACTAAATATTTAACCAGTTGCAATGGCGAGAATCATGTAAGCGCGAAACTATGCCGGGATACCAATTTGGTGAAGTGCTACATAATTCAATTTGTCTATCATTTGACATATATACAATTATTATTGTTTTTTATTCTATAGCAGACAACGGAACAGGTGGGTCAAACTGCGCCAAAGTCCACCCATTGGTTGTGTTGCCGGGTTTTTACGCCGCTTAAGCGGCATTTTTAAGGGCCTCCAATATCCTCACTCACTCCGCGAAACACAGTACCCCTCTGATACGTTTCGAAACGTAAATTGATTGTACCTCAATAATCATAATGAGTATCTTATCATGTATCCTGTTCATACAACTAAGTCATTATATTTGTTAAGTCTAAAGTTAAAATACTCTTAGCACTTGTAATTCAGCTAAGTTCTCCAAGGCGCTTAGCGCGACTTAACAATGAAAATGTTAATTATTTTTCTCACGTATAATGCGCGAGGCGGGTTTTGCATAACAGAACGGGAAGACGCTGGCGTTCATTATACAACTTTTAACCTAATTTTTTCCTGGCAGAAATAGTGTTAAGGATAGTCGACTTAATACTATGTCATACTTGACACTTGAAACTTCATGAACCTTCAATTGGGATTTAAAAAAACACAAAATAATGTTTTAGATTAAATTTAGCACATGCTCAATTACTAAAATTTTAAACCTTATTGTTTTTCGATCATCATCATCATCATAATTTCAGTTGTAACACGTCCACTGCTGGACATAGGCATCCCCTTTGGACTACCATGAATACCTGTCGGAGGCGACCTGAATCCAGTGTCTTCCGGCGACCTTTATAAGGTCGTCTGTCCACCTTGTGGGAGGACGTCCCACGCTGCGTTTGCCAGTCCGTGGTCTCCACTCTAACACTTTTCGGCCCCACCGACCATCCGCTCTACTTGCGATG
>DWCF01000932.1:0-36260 GCA_018230265.1 Delias oraia
AATTTAGAAAAAGTTAGCATCAAATTGCTTTAAAAATAAATATTTATTATAGATTCCAGTTCAAATTGAATAGGTACTCACACATAAGATAGGTCAGCTATACAAAATAAAGTAGAGCATCAAAGCTACGCTAAGACAGTAAGAAATTCGCCGGGTCAGCTAGTATATATATATATTACTTATATTATTTTTAATGCGTCAATAATTATACTCTGGATGAACGTTTTTTTCCATTCACAAGTACCGTCTGGCACGGTTTCAACAATAATAGAAATGTCTGGCGAGAATCAACAAAATAATGACAAAAATGTGTTATTCTTGTTAGATACGGTCACCGTATGAAGAATGTCAGCTAAGCATTTACCTCGCTTCAGCGGCCTACAAATATATGTAGCGTTGCATTCTTTAAATGATGTCAGTCCTACATATCTTTACACCATTAAGAAAATTAGAAATCACTACTGTTCCAGCTTCGAACATAGTCATTAGTTTCTAGTTGAAATTTATAATTTTATTAATTAGTATTCTTTAATTAAATGTCTTAAACATTTTGGTTTTTTTCGAGCTCCTGCTTGCCACTTACATAATTTGCTGCAATAGGTTCAATAAAACTAATAAAAACAAATAAAATCTTAAGGTGATTTAAAAAAGTTATATTTCACCTGTGCAAACACGATGCGTGGTAATGAACGCAATCTCTACCGCCAGCCTGACTGGCCGGGATAGTGAGACATATGAGAGAGATGTCCCACCTGAAAGTCTTTCATAAAAACGTTCTTAGCTCCTATTATTAATGTCATAAACATACGTTACTGGGTCCGCCTTGTGTGACATTATTTATTATAGTTTAACCAATTTACACAATGTTATTATATGTATATATCTGATGTGTTTTTCTGATGTATACGGTTTGTAATTAAAAAGTTTCATAAAAATCCATTTAATGTTTTTTTCGTGAACGAATAACAAACACTCATCAATTCAAATCTACTTTAGCGTTTATAATGGTAGCAGGATTACGTATTCAGGATTACATATTGTAAGGAAAAAATCAACACATACGAAATGTAACACAAAACTTCCTTTGCGTGTAACGAGTTGTGTGAACACTCATGTTTGATGTAATCAAGAAAGTTGTTACGATATATCGGCCAAATATACATACATTTTTTTTAATTCATTGCTTTTTGTAAAAAACATTTTTATCGTCAGGTTTATGTCAGGTAAATAACTGTTATTTCTAAATTCGGGCTATTTATTTAAGATTTATGACTAAAAAAAAATGGCAAACGAGCAGGAGGCTCACCTAGGGCAAGTGGTCCTCCGGCAGTGGACACCCCCAGCCCTTGCAGAGCCGCGGGTGCGTTGCGTCTTTTAAGGTATTACTACGCTCTTGAAGGTCAAGACTTCAGTCTTGGGACAGGAATTAAGCTGGAGATTTACGAAGTGAATAAATAATCATTTAGCTCTATAACTCTATTGATAAACGGAATTTTTGACCTTTTCTTCTACATAACGGAATGTGCCTGTTAAATTGTGACCTATACAAACGAGATGAAAATAATTTATGTAATGATTTCTCATATTTATGAATAGAGCAATGCGGTGTTTGGGATAAGCTTCAAATGTAATATTATAGTTTTTATTAATTTTGTCTTGATTTTTGACCCAGATCTTATAAGATTTTATCTAGTATACATAAATTAAAAGCAGAACAGTAATTGACAGAACCTTCATTTATTTTTAGTAACAATCTTTATCGTTTTGAAAGTTCACTCATGAGATTAATTTCTTTAATTATTATTTTTTAACTTAAATATTTTATTTCTTGTAGTATCTTTTAGAATCCACTTCGAATTGTAGAACGCAATATTTTAAAATCTAAAGATTGAATTCATTTATTAAATTATAGACAATTGTAAAGTATCGAACATTGTAATAGAATTGCTTTATGGTGTAATAGATAAGGGAGAAGGTGGGTCTCCTATATAGTAAGAGAACACGGACCATGGACAAAACCGCCACATTCCGCACTTTGATTGTGTTGCCGGCTTTTTTACGATGCTTAGGCGGTATTTTTAAGGGCCTCCGATATTCTCACTTACTCAACGAAACATGGTAGAAGTACCGTTTCAAGTACAACTACCATTTTACGCTGAGTATTTTGTAAGTCCGTGGTACCCAATTAGTGCGTTAGCATATTATGCTTCAGCATGGCTCTGCCTGTTACGGGTTTTGTTTCGGCTTTCTTTATTTATATTAATTATAATAATTGATCTTATATCATTTATTATAATAAATATAATTAATATACATTCCTAACTGTAATTTTGATATAATTAATATTCTAATCCGGTTACTATTTCCTGTTACAATCGTGACTAATTTTCTTGTTATAAATACAAATTGTTGTTAAGATATTAATATAATGGAACATTATAGGTGATTGAATTTACTTCGAATAAAATAAATTAAAATTTTCTTTTCAACGGGATTTTCATGATTTTCGCCGTTATTTAATAATTATTAATAATATATAATAATTAACTTTGATATAATTGACATATTATATATAATATAATTTTAAAAAACTTATTTAAATACGCATATGATTAGAATATTATATTTTAGAAATACACTTGTATAGTAATAATACTATTTATTTTATTTTTTTTACAAATCCTTCCTATATATAATTATGTAATTGAGATAATTTGATTCAAAGCCACATACCTTTTTTGTACCTGGATATGCGTAGATTTTACAGTTCCTGTCTTACATGTCGGTAATTATACCAGTTTGTAGTTTTTTTAATATAACGGAAAGGTCTTGTTTCGTTTCATAGTCTTTGCATACGTAATACAATCTTAGACAACACGCAACCAAATGTAATTGTGGGTATCGAAATAATTAAATAACTTTGTTTTTGTTGAAGATAAATTGGCTTTCAACATAAAAAATGTTTTTTACATTATTTATATTATAAATAAAATAACTCTATTAATTTAATTATTCTGAATTGAAAAGAGAGATGCAGAAATACGACATATAGATGACAAAAATCGGTTAATTGAGAACGTTTATCTAATACAGTTCCAGAATTAAGGCTATAGATTTCTGGTTACATTGCCATGTTAGAATTTTTCTTCTTAAGTTAAATAATAAAATATCTATATTTCTATATATATCTTTGTATGAGACGTCCTAATTTAATTAATAACCTGATATGTTTATGTTAGTAACTACTATTATAATTATATTAATAATAATTTTATGTTTTCACTAATTATATTTACTGCTGGGTATAAAAAATTCGACAATATTTAGAACTGCACTTTCAATTCTCGCTACTTCCCTGGTTCTATATTATTGTTAGACCTACATTCAATAGATAACAATTTTCAATTTAAGCGATTGTAAAATGGCCTTGTAGAACAAGAATGGGAGCAATGTTTCCTACGGCGTTTCGAATATCCATTTCTGCTTTATTCTCCGCAAATTGTTTTATTATGATTTAATAAACAACAAGATATTTTTTTATAACCTGCCCGCCACAATAGAAATATTGGTATTTCAGTAAAAAAATACATTAAATTGAAAAAAAAGTATAATTTTTTCAATTATTTTCATTTTCTAGTTTCTAGCATTGTTTTCATTTTCTAGTAATTTACCGAATGCCTTTTATACATTGAAGTTGTATTAGATTAATCTTATTTTTATCTAACGTAAATATTATTTATGTTATGTATAAGGTTATATATAAATTATAATAAAAGAAAATCTATAACACGCCGACACGCGAATCAACACAACAGGCATTATCGGCACTATAAAAATTTGTTAATAATATTTACTTCGTAAATTTAATTCAGAAAACACTGAAATATCAAATAAATTACTCTGCAAGTTACTTCTGAGTCATTATGTTATTACCCACTCAACGATTCACAGGCTGACAGATAAAATTACCTGCTGACATTTGAATCACTCGCATTGTTCTTGCATTAATGCACTACGTGAAATAATGTATTAAGTATGTTATCACAAAGAGTCTTACTTGCACTGCCTTTGTAATGGTTTTTTTATTGGCTAGCGCACAACGTACCAGGTGGGTCTCCTTTATGATTAGAGAACATCGCCGCCCATGAACAACCGCGCCACCGTACATATTTAGTTATATTGCCGTATTTAAATGAACGAGCCGGCCTAAATAGTGCGTAAGCATGGCTCTCCTACGGGAAAATGTTACATTTAAATGCTTTGTTTGTATACAACCACTAATTTGGCCATTATACATATTTTCTTTATTATTAACATAAAAAATTAATTTTTAACGTACAATAACTTTTGTTTGAAATCGTGAGCGAATGTAAAAAAAATCAATCAGGAATTATAGAGATATTTAGAGTTAAATAAAATATCGGGTACATTTTAATTTTATTTATTTTTCTTTGCTTCTTCCAGATGAAAATGTGGTCCCGGACAATATTAGCATTCGCCTGCATAGCAGCGGCGTGTGCTTCTCTCGAAATAGTAAACCAATGGAGTTTCCTCCAATTCGACTTCCCACCAGATCCAATGCTGTTGGAGAAGTTTCAGCCAGAGAATGTCGTTCCTACCGGCCTAGAAATCGGCTGGGATAGAGTGTATCTAGGAATACCGCGTCTGCGTGTTGGAGTACCTGCTACCTTGGCGTGGGTACCTCGTTCCTTACCACCTGGCGTCAGTCCTGTCTTGCAGGTAATCGCAATGTCATTTAACCTATCAATATATGTTAATGTCTATTTACTAAGCGTGCTATGTTGTACGCAATTTTTTATGATATTGCGTACAACGGAGCAGGCGGGTCACCTATATAGTAAGAGAACAACGCCGCCCATGAACAACCGCGCCACAGTCCGCGCATTGGTTGTGTTTGTGCGGTTTTA
Source organism: Delias oraia (assembly GCA_018230265.1). NCBI lineage: Eukaryota > Metazoa > Arthropoda > Insecta > Lepidoptera > Pieridae > Delias > Delias oraia. The sequence goes on from DWCF01000932.1 coordinate 4,929, forward strand.
ACGCCTTAAGCGGCACTATTTTAAGGCCCTCCAATACTCACTCTGCGAAACGCTATACAAGTATCATTTTACGCTGAGTATTCTGTGAGCTCGTTGTATCACTTCGGAAGAGCCATTTTTGCCCGCGTAAAATGCTCGAGGAAATTTGAAATGCTTAAAATGGTTGACTGTTTATAAGTCATTGAAAATTGCAATAAATTCTGAATATTTCCGCATCCTGTTTTCTTATGGTATAGCGGACAACGGAGCAGGTGAGTCTACTAATTGGTGAGAGAACACCGTCGCCCATGGACAACCACAGTCCACGGACTGGATGCACGCATTGGTTGCCGGATTTTTACGCAGCTTAAGAGAAATTTTTAAAAGCCTTCGATATCTTCACTCACTCAGCGAAATACACTAGAAGTACAACTCCCATTTCACGCTGATTCTGTGAGACCGTGGTACCCTCATGAAATTTTTCTCTGACTAATAGTTATAAAAAGAGACGTCACTTAAAAGGGGGTTAAAGTTTTAAGGATTTTCTAGGAGTTAGATTTGTGCTGTGTGAAATTATTTGTTTTATACACGGTTTGTTTTTCCCGAGGGAGAACCATGCTGAAGCATATGTTGACGCACAATTTGGGCCGGCTCGTCTGAGTGACACCATGGTCTCACAGAATACTCAGCGTGAAACGGTACTAGTATAGCTTTTCGCAGAGTGAGGATATCGGAAGCCCATAAAAATGCCGCTGAAGCGCCGTGAAAAGCCGGCAACACAACCAATGCCCGGACTGTAACGCGGTTCTTCATGGGTGGCGGTGTTCTCTTACCATGTTGGAGACCTTCCTTCTCCGTTATCCGCTATACTATAAAATAAAAAATACACGTTTCTTTATTTTGCGAATATGGCGTAATTCTCCATATCTAAGTGATAAATACGAACAAATTCAGGTCGACACTATTATAAATTATCCATGAGAACTATTATTATTCTCGCTAGAATCGAGTCGTATGGAGTTACATTATTGATATGATTGTATTTGTATTTTTCTTTGAAAAATGTTTATGCTTTTGAATAGAATTGTTCAAGGTCAAAATGTGTTTTAAGTAAAAATTTAATTTTTGTTCAAATTTCACTTTAAATTAAAAAAAATATAAAACCCTGTCGCGCAATAATGCATGATATAATTTTTTTTTATTCTATAGTAGTCAATGGAGTAGGTGGGTCTTCTTTATGGTATGAGCACAACGCCGACCACGACAATCGCACTACAGTCCACGCATTGTGTTTCCGGCTTTTTACACCGCTGAAGCGGCACTTTTTAAGGGCCTCCGATATCCTCATTCACTCTGTGAAACACAGTACAAGGACCGTTTCACGCTGAGTATTCAATAAATAGATAAATGACATTTAAGTTAATTGATTAAATTAACATTCATTTCAATAATATTTTATTAATTTTATCTATTTTCATAATTCAACAAAAACCCTATTTTTCTTTTTTATGACATCTGTCACATTTCTTTTTACGTTGCTTGACCAGCCAACCGAAATATCAAATAATAAAAAATTCTACTAGAATCGATACATGAACAAATCTTGAACTATCTATCTTGTCTTTAACGAAAAACTTTAAAATTATAAATAATTTATTAATACTAACAATGTCTTTGATAGAAACATATTATGTGATGTCGTATCTGATGACAATTTCGACTCTTCTATGTAACACAGTTTTTTTTTTCTAATTTCGGGGAGGGGATGAAAATGCTGTCTACGGTTATTACAGCAACTTATATATGATAAATATCATTATATACATATAAAAAACAACGTATCTCTAAAAGGCCGATAACTTAACCACGGCCCAGCAAGGATCATGGGTGCCTATGGGCGGAGAACCGCCTCGCAGATGAGCCTCCTGCTCGTTTGCCTCCCTTTTTTCGTCATTTAATCATACTACAAAATAGAAAAAGTCATTCATATTTGGTAATGTTACTCTAGTTTGTGCTAGTACTTCTGCTCTTAATCTGTCATTATAAGATTGGTTACTTAGATTACTAATACAATTACTACTGGCACGTGTTTAATGCGACCTTGTAAAACAAGTTATATTTTGGATTATTAAGAGTTCAACTTTCGTAAAAAGACGACCTTAAACCGTTATGCTGAGATTTAGTCACGCATATGCCATTTAAACGCCTTAGGAACTATGGCGGGTTTACATTAAATATAAATTATAGTTTTGAAATGCTATTAAAATACTTTGACAAACAATTATTGCAAAAGTATCAAGCCTTTAGTATTCTAAATTATATGATGAAGAATGTTCAATATACTTTACAGTACTAACATTTTGTTAAATTTTCCTACTTGCTATTGTTGCCGCTGTGTATATAAAATATCTCCCGTGGAAGAGCTATGCTGAAGCATATATTGACGCACAAATTGGGCCGGCTCGTCCGTAGTGATACGTCGGGCTAACAGAACTCAACGTGAAGTAGTAGTTTTAATCGACGCGATACGTCTTCTTTTTCGCTGAATGAGTGAGGATATCGGAGGCCCATATAAATGTCGCTTAAGTGGCGTAAAAATACGGCAACACAACGGCGCTGGTGTTCTATTACCATATAGAAGACCCACCTACTTCGTTGTACGCTATACCATACAAAAGAAAATATAACACAATAATTTTTTATTTATTACTTTGACGGCTCCAAAATTTGCTACCTCGGCGCCAGCATACTAAACCTGTTGGTAAACCCGCCTGGTAGGTAGATAATCAAAATTAAAATATATCTATTTTCAACATACAGTTCTTAAATCAATATGTTATAATTAAACATTTCAACTAAATCATGACATACAATTAAAAGCTTTTTGACTCGCCGCCACGCCGTAGGCTATTATTTTGATCCGTAGTAATAAATACTCTTCGTCATTTTGACGGCCAATGATCATATTCTGACATTCTGCTATGGCTCTCTGAATATGACAGACATCATCTATCATATTTAACAATTTGTCGAGATGACTAGGGATCAATAAACTTAGGACAAAGTAATTTTATTTTAAGACACACTATATTATACACTTGGTAAATGATTATGCACATTCATTTAATGATAGATAATTTTCACGTACTGCTTATCGCTAATGTTTTTATGCAGAGCGGCTGTTTTTGCATGCAGAAATTCGTATTTTGTTTGTAGTCTGTGTTCATATCACTTGTTCGAATCTTTCTTTAAGGACAGCAACAGACCGACCTATTGTTTTTAATTATCAGCAATGGCCTTGCACTCCGATATGATAGTATGGCTACGCATAACGCAAGTGCGATTATATGAAAGCGTGAAGGGCAAACTTTGACGTGACGCTGGTGCTCTTGGCCATGTCATTATGGTCTCATTCGACGTCACAATAAAAGTTTACACGTGGATGTCTTTGTGGCACGTATAAATTCAGCTAGGCACTTGCACAAGATACGTTATTATCATTATCATTTCAGCCGTAAGACGTCCACTGCTGGACATAGGCCTCCCCCTTGGAATTCACAAGATACATACATTAGTAAAATTTATCGATAAATTATACTCTCTTATGTCATTAACTAGTTACGAATAACATACGCTTAGTATAAATTATGTAACTTTTATTTATTAAACTATCATTTCCCTACAGATAAATTAAAGAATATAACGGTTTTCATACTTCATAGATATACCTACATATAAGACCCTAACATAACATGACAGTCTTGTCCATTCGAAGAGATTAATTGACGGAAATAATATATATTTTTATATGGTATAGCAGATAATAGTCAGGAATGGGGTTCGTAAAATGCGGCCTAGAAATCAATCTGTCGTTAATCCTGGGTTAAAAAGTCTCTAGATATCCGTATACATGATTTTTTGATCTTAAACATAATCAAATAAATCAAGAAGAATTTGTATAGACATATGCACAGAGGCTGTATGAAAAATATTTATTTTATATGGTCCTAACGACTCTTTAATTTAAAATTAATTTCAGCTATCAATCAATTTAATAATAAGAAGGAAATCTAGTTAATTGACGGTTTTACCATAAGAATTTCTAATATAATACTTTATAACATAAAATAGCATAATTTTTTTAACTATATTTACCAAGTCAACCCGATCTAAATATCAATACATATTTTTAAGGTTATTGCGGTATTCTTAAATATTTACATACATTATTCAAGTGGAGTTTATATTCCTTCAGAATGTCCAAGTCGGTGAGATTAATATGTATGCTTTTATTAAAAGGAATAATAAAATTGAACGGAATACGTTAGCTTTGTTGAAATGTAAGAAATTTTTTCTTTTATTTATAAGAACTGTTGAAAATCGGTTTTGTTATGATTTTCTATTAACTTTCTATATTTTCTGAGATTAGGTATACTAATGAAAATGATTTTATTATTGTTTCATACAACTATTATTATTTTTAATCTTTTTCTATCGTCGATAGATCTTTTAAACTAGCAATTCCACGAAATTTCTCCTCCTAGTTTAAATTCTATATCAGTGTATTTACAATAGTCAGTATTTAACAATTTATTACTTAAATTTGTTTATTAAATGCAATTACAAAATAAAAATGATATGATAATATGCATGCGAATGTCAGTAAGGATAAACCTTGTACACACTTACAGGTTTCTTGAGAAATAATCGTTTATTTTGTAACATTCCAGGCATACCCAGACTGGTCTTGGCACACGGTTGGACGGGGAGACATCAACTGTACTGGCCTGATCTCAGTATACCGTGTAAGAGCTGATCGTTGTAATCGACTCTGGGTTCTGGATGCGGGAGTTGTGACAAGTATCGATGACTTCCGCCGCGTATGCCCGCCAAAGATTCTAATTTTCGACATGGCTACCGATCGCTTGGTAAGTCTTATTTATTTATTTTGTTGTTAAAAATCTATTTTCAGTTGTTTATGGTATATTTTGAACCAGTGTAGTGATGACAGCGAAACTCTATGTACAAACTTTTTTATCAATACCTCTTTAGTAATACAGAAAAATCGACATTATTTTTCAGACAGCATAAAAAACGCTGAATTTATTTCCAAACGATTATTAAAAGCTTTAATTTTATACGTAATTTGTTTTTATATAATTCTATATCTGCTATATAACGCATTGCTATGCTGTAAATTAATAAAAAAATAAATACATAACTTCCGTTCAAATGTTACATGTGTGTTTGACTTTATAATGAAAATTCAATTAATTTATACATTAATTCTGTAATTAAACGAAAGGGGTAAAACTATTTAGAAGCAGTGATATAATTATAATATTTATTACACTATTATTTTAATGACGTTGATAAACTGTTACCTGTACTCATAAAGAAGACAATTAATTATAGTGAATTACATTCAAGAACTCAGATATATTTAAATAAACGTTTTCACTTTAATGAGTTTCAGTTTTTTATTGTAAACAGTTTTGGTAATGAATTTTTTTTAGCATGTAATATAGTTTTTTGTGGTATTGTGGACAATGGAGCAGATGGGTTCTCCTACATCGTAAGAGAACACCACCTCCTACGGACAACCTTGCCACAGTCCGCAGTTGTTTGGCTGCGGGTGCGTTGCCGGACATGGCTTGTAAACATCTAAAATTTTTATTACTCATACTATAGAATATAGACGTGAATGGTCTTTTTTAACAAAGGCCAACGTAGGCTCATTCACAAAGGCAACTTGGGCGTATATCGATTACTTTCAATTACAGTATACAGTCGTGACTGGGTAGGTTAATACGATGAATCGGTTTAATAATACGGTTTCATACTTATGTTACAATAAATAAATTTACCTTAATTGCATGATTTTATAATATTCTTGGGAATAATCTGATACAGCTCAATGTATTTGATTAAATGTTATGTTTGTTATATTCCATATTAGAAAATACTCACCTGACTAAGTTTCTTGCATGTTTTACACAAATTTAAGAGCGTTCGTAAAAAAACTAGAGAAACTATGAATCTGTGAAAGTCATGATAGGTTATCATGTATTCAATTTATTAAATTTATTGATATGGTATTGTGAAATGGGATATTTTCCGCAACTCGATGTCTGAGTGCCTATTTTGCGTGTAGGGTGGTGCGGTGTACCACTCGAACCAACATAGCTCCCCAAGAAATCTTAGCAACCCCTTCGGTATTCCGGCGATCTCGGACAGCGATCTCGGTATCCTGAGGTGTTGTGCTCTATACGTTGAAACTCCTGTTCGTTATATATATTCAATATATATTCAACATTCAATATATCTACATATTGAATCATCTAATATCATCATAATAAGTACAATATATATGATTCTTTGACTCTGGTTTTTCATATATATAAGATTTTGTAATATAAATTTTAGTTTATTGAAGAAAAAATTTCAGATGAGCATATAAATCTTTTATTTTTATAATATTTGTATAAACTATTAAACAAATCCTTGGAGATCTAGTGACAAGGATGCAGACTTTTATTAAAATGTCTGTATCCGTGCAGTTATTATAGGCGCTTTAATTACATTTTATTTTTAAACAGGGTAAAAGGCAAACAGTCACAGGTAACAGTTGAAGGCTTAAAAGCTTAAAGTTCAGCTTACAAGGCGCGGAGTCCAAGGCAATATTGCGATTTTAGATTATCTCTTTTAAATGACAGATATCTTATTGAATCTGGATTGTTATAGTTTTCCTTAATCGTCTTGACACCTAACAGCTAAGTAGTGAGTACTTATTCAACGTGAGTACATAAGGTGATTCACCTTGGGAATTTTAAACGACGTGCGTTCTACCTTAAATTCAAGGCGCGGTTGTCCTGCAAAAAAACCGGAATAATTATTTATTAAAGTAGTAAGTTCGTCACTTTTGTTAGATTCCCCTTTTTACTGTAATTCATGAAAAATATGACATTGCAGCGAGTCACGTTGAAAGGTAGGCTATAATAAAAAATATATGGGAACGGTGGCTAACGAGCAGGAGGCTTACCTAGGATAAGCGGTCCTATGCCTAAAGACATCCTCAGCCCTTGTGAAGCCACAGGTGCGTTGCCGGCCTTTAAGGAATAAGTGTGCTCTTTTTTTAAAGTTAGATACCCAAGTCGTATTGGCTGGCAGTTGAATTAAAAGTAAAATCTAACATTACTTTTATACAATTGACGGTTATTGAACCCAAAAATTCGCTAGAAAGTATGAGGGATGGAGATTCTGTCATACAGGTTTTGAGCCTAGTATAGACGCAAGGTCTCTCAAAGGTCTCGAAATATTTTTCAGAAATTTGTTAGTTGTGTTTATGAAATTGTATGTTAATTGAAGTATGAATTGTACTTTTGTGGGAGAAAAATCAATGACGTTGACTTTCCAGGTGAGAAGCATTTACTTCCCCCGTGAGCTGCTGCGGCCAGCCTCGCTTCTTACAAACATCGTACTCGATGATACAAGATCAAATGCCCACCATGCAGCCAACTGCGACAATATCTTCGCTTACATCAGTGATACTGTCGCTCCTGGTAAACATTATTTGAAAAACTTTAAAATTTCAATAACTCATTTTTTCCCAAATATATACAATACATTCATATAAAAAGCAAAAATCGTTTATCAAACATGTTTCTCGAAGAGAAACTAATTAAATATTTAAAATTATTAACAGAATGAATTATTAAAGAACTATTAATGAGCTTTACATGTTGTGCTCATAAATAAAAAAAATTAAATAGAAAATTCTTTGTTATATCTATTGTTAGATATTAATCTTTTTAAAACATTAATATTTTTTATAGATCACAATTGTAAGGACAAAAATACCTCAATGTGATAGAATAAATAAAACCTGTATTTGTTTTTATTACTTTTCTAACTGTATAAAATCAAGATAGAGCCAGATTTTTTCTTCAAGGAATATAAACAAATACTTTTAACATATTTCTTGCAACTTTCTTATAGATAAATCATATTTTAATTAAATATGGGAGATATTACGTAAACTAATATTTAGTTACGTAAATAACTGATCATATAAACTTGAAATCGATATGACAGATATTATGATTGTACTATAAATTCAAACTTTCTAAGGCTTTTCGATAATGAATAATGTGGAAATCTAAAATTAGTTCAAAGGCCGGCAACACACGGCTCTGCAAGGGTGGCTCCTCATTTGCCACCAGTGTTGTAAAAAAATCGTTATTCTAATGACGTGTCAATTTTATAAGATAGATACACATGACATTCAATTTTAGTAGATTTGTTATAATGAATATGTGTATCAGATACGATCTTAATGTCTGATGTATGTCAAGAGTAAAAAAATTATTTAGTTATTTAAATTTGTTATGGCGTAGCGGGAAAATTATCAGGTGGATGTCTTATACGGTAAGAAAGCACCGCTGCCCATGGACAATCGCGTCATAATTCGCGCTTTGTGGTTTTGTTGCCGGTTTTCCGCCGCTTTAACTGTATAGTTTCAAGGCTCTCCGATATCCTCACTTACTAAGCGATACACAGTAGAATTACCGTTTCACGGTGGTATTCAGTGAGCCCGTGGTATTACTTCGAACGGGTCAATAAGAGCTTAATATATTCTTTAGCATGTTTCTCCAATGGGTGTGACCTTGTTATGATACTCGCCCGGCCTCTGTTGAGCCTTCCAAAGATTGAATTAATAATAATACGCTTTATTTTAAGAAATAATTAACAGATATGTGTTAAACAAAGAAACGTCATATTTCTATCTCAAGCGATTCTCAACCTATTTCAGCCTTGGATCCCTAGGGATTCATGGACAGTTCTCATGTAATAAAGTTATCAGAAAAAAATTAGATTATGTACTTATTTTTCTAATTATGTATATATGGTCCAGAGATGACACCGCGGACATCGATACAGATTTTTTTAATGCTATAGTGGACAACGGAGCATGTTGGTCTCCTATATGATAATAGAACACCGCTGCCCATGAACAACCGAACCACAATCCGCGCATCGGTTGCGTTGCCGGATTTTTACGGTTTAAGTGGCATTTTTAAGGGTCTCTGATATCCTTACTCACTCTGCAAAACTCAGTACAAGTACCGTTTCACGCTGAGTATTCTTTATACTCGCGGACCATTCGGAAATATTGTTCTATCCAAATTTCTTATTGATTTATTGGAAACGGTTATGACATCTGTATTACGCAACTAATTCGGTGTTTTCACCCAAGTGTACTGTTAGCGTAGTAGTTGTGGCACGTACACTCTGCCATTGACACACTTGGACAGTTCTACGAGCAGCCACGTGTGTCGATACACTTTCTCATTGGATAATTGATAGAAACAAGCACTCATTCATGTAAACAACTTGTCTTGAGATCCGTGACTTTACAAGTAAGCAGATATTTATATCTTCGCAGTAATAAATGTTCACCCGTGGGAGAGCAATGCTGAAGCATATGTAAACATATGCTGACGCACAAATTGGGCCGGCTCGTCCGAACTGATACCACGGGCTCACAGAATACTCAACATGAAACGGTATTTGTATTGTGTTTCGCAGTGAGTGAGGATATCGAGGGCCCTTAAAAGTGCCGCTTAAAAGGCGTAAAAAGCCGGAAACACAACCAATGCGCAGACTGTGACGCGGTTATTCACGTGTAACGCGGTGTTCTCTTACCATATAGGAGACCCAACTGCTCTGTTATCCGCTATACTATAAAAAAACAATATATTTTCTTTTTTGGAAACGGTATAAAATAAGCAGGAGGCTCACCTACGACAAGCTGTCGTTTGCCCATGGACACTCCCAGTCCTTGCAAGGCCACGGGAGTGTTGCCGGTTTTTAAAGGTTCAGCAGTTAAAATTTTAATCGCTGTCACATAAATGAATAAATAAATCGCATTCACGCTGTTTTCACAAAGTAAATAATGCAATTATTTAAAGTTTATTTCTAGTAGAAGTAAAAATATTCAAAGCAACAAGGGAAAAACGAAATAACTACATTTTAATTATAAATTTAATTGTTTCTCCGGAAATCGAAGAAGAAGGTCTCCTGCGAAATATATGATGAATGCGAGACGTGACCTACTAAGCCACACACGCGTTTAAATATTCACTTAAAATTAACATAAAGTTGAATATCGTATATAATTAATTGAAAATTATGTTATGTAGTTACCAAGGTAAAATTTAGACTGTATTTTTTGCAACTTCCCTATAATCTAGTTTTTATTATTGTAGTTTAACTTTACATAATAAAAACTAGCGAAAATAATGTTACAGATAAAAACTTTGTTAGTTTGAATTATGATATTTTTAATCTTTACTAATAATATGAAGTTTGGACTTTAGATTGATTTATGAGTTCAAAATACCGAATTGATTACAGATTATTTTCTCTATCTTTATAGTAAAGCGGACAATAAAACAGTTATATGGTAAGAGAAAATCGCCGGCCATGGACAAGCGCGCCACAGTCCGCGCATTGGCTGTGTTTCCGGCTTTTTACGCCACTTAAGCGGCATTTTTAAGAACCTCCGATATCCTCACTCACACTGCAAAACACAGTACAAATATCGTTTCACGCTACTGTCAATCCCATCCAGAGGCCCAATAAATTATAAATCAAATTATAATTGTCTAGACCGGCATTCGAACCCGATATCTTTTGCTTAATGGTACTTTTAAAACCATTAAGCTATGAGGCTCTCAAAAATTACTGTGATAATTAACAATTCAGAAGTAAAAGCTTACAAAGATATGTACTTTCTACAGGCATCATTGTGTACGATGGGCGCCGTGATAACGCTTGGCGTGTCACCCATGCCTCCATGTACCCAGACCCTGATCTAGGAGAGTACGACATCGGTGGAGACAAGTTCACTCTTATGGATGGCATCGTTGGGTTAGCCCACTCACCCGCCCAAGGTCTCTTGTACTACCAGCCTCTGGCTACTGACAGGTAAGGCGCGAAATAGAAATATAAAGATAGATTCATAAATTTTTCAATCAAATAAAGCCGTGAAATTCGTGACTTTAACAATAAACTAGAGGCTAATAATGTTTTTTAACAATACGACTTCAAGAAAAGAGCGTTCACATTCCTTAAAGGCCGGCAACGCACCCGCGGCTCTGCTAGGGCTAGGAGTGTCCATGAGTGGAGGACCGCATGCCATAGGTGAGCCTCCGGCTCATCAAAATCCTTAAATATTCTAAAATCTAAGCCTGAATTTAGCAATAGTATTACCACCTCTGTGGAACATGCGAACAAGGGTTTAGTGATTCATTTGTGTGCCTAATTTTGTGCTTAAACCTTAAGATAACATTTTAAAGTTTTGTCACTTTTTTATTTGTTTAATTTTCCTTCTTTTCTTAATTTTTCAGAATATTCAGCGTATCAACTGCGGTGTTGGCTTCTGGTCCTCCCGCAGAAGGTGCCGACTTACCTGTCAATCTAGTTGGGCGCAAGTCTTCCCAAGGTCTTGGTATTGCGGTGGACCCTAGAGATGACACCATATTCTTCAGTCCTATGACAGAAACCGCTGTAGCTGCTTGGAATCCCATTACCAATTCACACAGGTAATATTAAAGAATTATTCTACTAAAACTATTTTTTTATGTTTAGCGGAAGTTAAATTTTGTTATACACAAAGTACACATGATTACTATTTATGAACATAACGATTCTATAATGATTCAGAGATATGCGGTACAAACTCTAAACACGAGTACAATATAGTAATCTACATTAAAACATCTGATTTGTTCGAATTGTAATACATTTTATAATATGTATGACAGAGTGTTAGCCCAAGACCCGGAGAAATTGCAATTCTGTGCTGAAGTGAGATGGGCGGAACGTGACAATGGCGCCGTTTGGGTTCTCTCCTCCAGATTCCATAAATTCTTCAAGAGATCTGTCTCTAAGCACGAGGTTAGAATTATCCTTATATTTTCAATTAGGAAAAAATATTTTAATAATATATAATATATATAATAGACAATGGAGTAGGTAGGTGGGTTTCCTATATGGTAAGAGAACATTGTACTTGAAACGGCGCTTCTACTGTTTTTAGCGGAGTGAGTGAGGATATTGGAAGCACTTAGAAATACCGCTTAGTAGCGCGTAGTAGCGTATAAAGCCTGTAACACAACCAATGCGTACACTGTGGCGCGGTGGGTGATGGGTGGCGGCGGTCTCTTACCATGTAGGAGAAGCGCTATACTATTTTAAAAAAAAGAAGTTGTGTATCATGCTAAGAGTCATTTTTTGGACATTCATAAGTAATAAAATTTCAGATCAACATACGGGTCTTGCGTATCGTCGAAGGTGGATATGACGCGTACCCGTCCCTTCGGCCTCACATACAACGCCGCTCAACCGCTAACCTAACAGTTAACAATTACTAAAATTATTAAAATACAATAGTATGGTATTTATATAATAAAACATACAGACATTCCAAATCATACTCCAGTTTTAGAAATAGCTCTTAAAGTAATGATAAACCATGCAGTTAAACATTTGGAAATCTTTTGAAAAATATAATACTATTGTTAAAAATTAAGTAATGAAGAGAAATCATAAAATGTATATTTTTTTCATAGAAATCATAAAATAGAATTACAAACAATTTTAAAATTTTACAGGATTAGCATTACTTTAAGAATAAACAGAAGAAAAAATACATAGGACACTTATTTAATAACGGACCTACTTAAATTTTAGTCGTAACTGTATAGTCTTTAATGTCAAAGAAGCACCTTTTTACATAAATTAATATTCTATATATTGTGATTGTATGTCTGAGAAAACAAATTGTAACTGAAGCCAGTTTTGTAACATTTGCTAGATTAATTGATTTAAAAATCTGTAGTGAAAATATCTGCTCATTAGTTATAGTCTCTAGTCGGAAGTAAATGTATCCGTTTTTCGTTTAAATATGTAAGAAAAAATCCACTAACCCTTATTCAATAATTTACTATGGTTTAAACGACGTCCTGTACTTTTTGTTGAAATTATAAATTGATTTTCAAATGAAAACTTTCTACGATTATTCGTTAAGTATTGATATCTTTTTTAATAACATTCTATTTGAAATTAACATAATATACATTAATTTTATTAAATAAAAATCTATGAAATCTGAAGTGAAAAAATAAATTACAATTGAAAACCTCGGTTATATTATAGTTCTGAGTCGAAAAAGATTAAAACAATTGTAAAGATATTTAAAGATGTTGAAAGAAATTATTAAGTTAAAACGTTTTTATTGGGTTTATGAGAAATATATCATATAAAGACAGATTTTAGTTCGAAATTAAAGAAAATAAATTACACTTCTTGATTTACTTGTAAACGTATTTAAAAAAACTAATTCATTCGCATTTTAAAGTAAATTTGAGTAATCAGTAGACTGAGAGATGCATATGGTGCAATATATTGTAAATATTATACCTATTATTATTAAATTTTCACTAATACAGAATGTATATTTAATAAGAGAAGTTATTTTTAGATATCTTATAACTCACACTGAAACCATACACTTCGTAATGTTTTAAGAGTCTATTAATGTAAATGTATTTAATATTTTGTACAATATTGAAAAATAAATAATTAATATATATCAATATTAATATAATTAATATTGCGTTATATTTTAATAATAAAACATGAATCTGCCTTAATAATAATGATAAATTCAGTGACGAATAAATAAATTGTTGAGTTATACAATTTCAGTGTTTACACTGAAATTGTATAACTAAGTATAACTAACATATTTAATTTAATTAAACACTAAAATTTATTTTAGTGTTTAATTAAATTAATACAAAAACTTTCTGGAATTAGTCCACGCTCTAATGTCTAAACCAGGGCTTCTTTAACTGTGCAATATCCTAGGGATATCGCGATTTGAGCCTGGATTTCAGAAACTGATCAGAAAAGCAACTACATCCTTCTCGTTACCATTCTTTCTATTCCTAACCATAAAAGTGTAATAATAATTAATATGTCCATTTACATTCATGTTTTGTTTTGACATATTTTGTAATAAAAACTATTAAATATATTCTGAAGCTTTTATGATAACCTCATATTAGTCTAAGTACTAATGTTTCCAAAACAGAAGGTAGTATTTGATTAAAAGGTACAGATAATTGTTGAAAAAGAAACAAATGGTAAAGCGTGCAACGGAGTAGTTGCGTCTTGCCTTTGGTCCATCAATCCGTGATTTGGTTGTGTTGCCGGTTTTTTGCGCCGCTTAAACGATAATTTCAAGGGCCTCCAAATACCTCACTTCACTCCGATAACCTCACTAAACAAGTAATGTTTCATGCTGAGTATTATGTGAGACCGTGGTATCACTTCAGACGAATGGATCCAATAAATGCGTCACCATATGCTTCAGTATTGCTCTCCACACAAAAGTAAAAAGTTTTCTAATTTACTTAATGATATAATCTACCTAATGAAATATAAAAGAAATAATATTCGGTATGTTGTTGAACTATTTAATTTACGTTGCAACAACGTTTCGTTCATTTCAATTGAAATGTAAAACAACAGATTTTATAATCTGTTGTTTTACCTCATAGTATATCTGTGTGATTTCCCAAAAGTCATTTCCAAGAAGTTGACACAGATTTAAACAAACATGTGTGATATGGAGAATACCTAAGTCATAATGAACAATGACTCTCAAATGACCCTTGAGATGCGGGTGAGATATGTGTAAATATTACGTAATTACTGATTATTAATTGTATGTTGACGCCAACTATTATGATTACATCTATGTGGTTTAATTATTAATACTATAGAGTACTGTGTAAGTCTGGCTGTTCAGATCATTTAGATTATTAAGATCATTTAGATCATTCAAATCATTTCAATAAATTCTAGAAGCACTGCAACAGCTATAACTCATTTAGGAGATACGACCTTTTGTTTATGGTATAGCGGACAACGGAGCAGGTGGCTCTATATGGTAAGAGAACACCGCCGACCATGGACTACCGTGCCAGTGTCCGCGTAACGGTTGTGATGCAGGATTTTGTACGCTATATAAACGGCATTATTGGCCACCGATATCCTCACTCACTCAGCCAAGTAAAAAAACAAAGTAAAAGTAGATTTTACGTAACAGACATTCTCTGGTCGGTCTCATATGTCTTAGGACCATGATCATCATCAGGATTACAAGACCTTCTATGCTGATTCCAGTTGCCTTCTGTCCCAGTCATTTTAGGAGTTATATCGACCAAGATTTCTGTGGCGTGGTTGTTGGTTGCCCGAATAGTGGTGAAGTTTTACATTGAATAAAAGACACAGAAGTATTTTGTCATTCGACGATCAGCAAACATTGTAACTGTATTTAAAAGTAACGCAATTTTAGCAGGAGTATTAAAACTCTCTTATATCTTATCTTAAAGTATTAAAATTTAATACGGTACCTTTTAGGTTTTAAACCATTTCAACACTGGTCATAGCAATATTAGTCAGTAATAAATATTATTATTTGGTACTGGAGTAATATTTATAATTATTAATATTTTTAATTAATTGCATTCACTATGGGTTTCTTATTATAATAGGCTTTAAAAATAATAAGTAATTAAGACACCTTAAAATAAAAAATAATAATAACTCAAAAACAAAGTGAGTTAACCGTTTGACCAAAATTGAATCCAGCAATCCGAGAGGGTCACTGGAGTGCAAAAAATGAAATCTTTAAAACCTTTAAAAATCTTAAATCATTCTTTCAACCCGATAAGTCACATGATAGTTATCAAGCAATACTAATGCGGAAATGTGTTTGCGGCTAAAACTAGAAAATCGACTTTTAAATAAAATGGCCAACGGACCATTCTTCCGTTATTAATAAACGTTATTAATAAACATTATTAAAAATTTATTATTATTTTATGACTGACGCATATCTGCAAGTTTTACCGAGACATACAATTAAATACATACAAATATTTATAAATAACATTACAATAACACAGAAAAATTAATGTTTGTAATATAATTACATTCTTAAATGTTAACATTACTTTCAAATATTTAAAAGATCGTTTTTTTTAGTTCAATATATATAATTCAAATTATCAGTCTTTTTTATATAGCGAACATCGGAGCAAAGTCTCCTAAATAGTAGGAGAACACCGCCGTCCCTGGATAACAGAGCCACACTCCGCGCATTGGTTGTGTTGCCGGCCTTTTATACCGCATAAGCAGTATTTTAAGGGCTTCTAATATATATCTGAGAGATTGAGGTTGATGATGATAATATGCTTCAGCGTGGCTATGCCACGGGTGAAAATTGTTTTACAGGTATATGTTCTAAAAATCTTTTGTATTCTGTTAAAGATAGAATGTGGTGATAATATTTTATCAAACTGTTGCTGGCTTCGTTTTCTAAAGCTTAGAAAACATTAAAAAACAATAATAGAGCAGGCAGATAAATAAAAAAATATGTTTTCAAGATAACACCTTAGTCAAAGGACAAATAGCACGCATTTCAAATAAAATGTTGAAATCTTACCTCAGTAGATTCTTTCTTTTGTATCCGGTGATTGTTTATTGTATTGTATCACTCGGGCAATTCTTCGTTAGTAATTGTTTTTAATTAATTTAAGTCGGTGGTTTTTCTTGTGTTTCCTAAATTAAACAAACCATATATAAAATAGTCTGTGTAGAAAATAAAATTACCTAGACATACGTGATTGTTTTATGAATAGAACCTTAATATTACTTTTAAAAAACTTAAAAAAATTATTTAACTTTAAAAATATATATGTTAAACAATCGATTCGCGTTCTTTAAAAGGCGCTTAAAACCTTGTTTATAATAAAAGTATATCTGCAAAGATATCTTTGTTTAATTGAACAAAAGGCATTCGGGCAGGAGGCTCAACACAATAGTGAAAAACATCATCATATTCACTTCCATCTTATTTATTGTGGTTTGTAATTTACCTCAATAACTCATATCTATTGTATTGTGTAATATACTTCTATTATCCTGTATAATTATATTGTATTCCATTTTTATACCGAGTATCTTCTTTTATTAATAATTAAATTGAAAATAATTAAATTTATTTAACTCGTAAAGTGAGATTAACAATATCACCCAACCTTCATATGGTTATAGAAAGCAATATGTAATTATAACTATTTTTTCTATTTTTTAGCGGATGTGGTATGAACACAGCTGTTCTAGTGAACCGCGGTGCGCGCCACAATCCGCGCATTCGTTGTGTTGTCGGCTTTTTACGCCGCTGAAGCGGCACTTTTAAGGACCTCTGATATCCTCACTCACTCTTCGCAACACAGTACAAGTACCGTTTCACGTTGAGTATTCTCTGAGCCCGTGGTATCTTTTCAGACGAGCAGGCCCAATTAGTGCGTCCGCATATGCTTCAGCGTGGCTCTCCCAGGGCTGCGACATTATTAAGACACCCGCCCGGGCAATGTCAAGCACTTCCAGAGACCGAATAAATTATAAATGAAATTATATTTATCCGGACTAGCAAACCCGCTATACATCGAGTTTAGGCTCTCAAAGTTATTCAACTGAATCACTTAAATTTAGATCATTTTTTTAGTGGAAATTTACGTGTAGAGTTTGGAAATATTATTTAAACATGCGTTCATTGTAAATATAATTGTATGAGTACTTAAATGTGACCTAAAATAAAAAGCATAATATTATTACATAAAAACTACATTGTAAAATGTATGCACAGGTTACGAGTTTTCATAGTACAGACTTTGTAGTAAAATAACAGTAGTTCCCTTGGTTTTTATTTGAAAGTTTCTAGCAAACTTCCTTGTATTTTATTTTTAAACAATAAATGGTTTATTTATTCAATTAAGCCTTGAACGCTTTTGTCTCAATTTTTCCCTTATAAGGAATATTCATTTAGTGAAATAATAAGCTTTAAAAAATTATTTAATATTTTGAGTTATTTAATTTTTGTTTTTTTCATTTTCTACTAAAATTATTTAGGCTTTTTCGTATTTTACAAGTTTTCAAGTTTACAAGGTACCCTCGAAAGTGTATTAAAACTTTATCCGACCAGCTAGTGAAAATAATGAATAAATATACATATTTTAATGATAACATTTAAATTAGTTTGATCAAAAAATATCGCGAATTATGTAATTTAAAAAAACAATTTCTTTATATATTTTGTCCCCATTAAAGTAATCTCCTTCGGATGTAACACAGTTGCATCAAAATATTTTGTCAATTCTTAAAGCGCTTAAAAATCGTTTTTGTGATCTTGACCAATACTTCCTTCGACAGCGTCTTTTATGGACTTCTTCATAAATATATAGTCACAGGGAGCCAGGTCTGAGGATATCACCCGTGGGAGAGCCATGCTGAAACATTTGCTGACGCACTAATTGGGCCGGCTCGTCCAAAGTGATACCACGCGCCAAAGCGTAATGACAGTTATACTTGAAATGGTACTTTTACTACGTTTCGCTGAGTGAATGAGGATAATGAGGATCCTTAAAAATACCGCTTAAGTGGAGTAAAAATCCGGCCACTCAACCAATGCATGGTCTGTGACACGGTTGGTGATGGGCGGCGGTGTTCTCTTACCATATAAAAGACCAACCGTTGTTCGATATAACATAAAAAAATATGAGGGCGATGCACAACTATTGCCTTGCACGTAGTATTGAGAGGATTCAATGTCACTAACCAATATCTTTTATTATAAATTTAATCATATTTACCTATTTTATTATTTGTTTATTATTACACACTTCTACTCGTCAGAAACTGGATTTTCCCAATAAGCTATAAGCATATTTGCGGTCAACGTCGTCTAAAGAAATATTTCACGTTCATGTAATTTTTTTTTATTTTTTTAAGGCATAGTGGAGTTGTGTTGCTGGCTTATTATGCTACTGCATTATTTTTAAGGGCCTCCGATACTCACACTCACTCAGCGAAACATAGTAGAAGTTCCGTTTCAAGTACAACTACTATTTCACGGCAGGTATCACTTCGGACGAGCCAGTCCAATTTGTGCGTCTGCACATGCTTCAGCATGGCTCTCCCACGGATGTAATGCTTGTGTACCTAAGCTACGTAAGTTGATTTGCAAAAATATTAACATCACCGCCCTTATATACTTAAGAATTTAAACATATACTTTTAAAAAAATTACCTTTAAAAAAAATTAATATCCTTTTGCTTATGCAAATAAAGCATATTGTTTTATTTAATATAGAATTCACCGTGAATAATAAAGTAACAATTTCTATAAATATAATATAATAATTACGTGATAATATATTCAGTAAATAGTTCTTAATAATTAATTTTAATTCTTATATTATTAAGGATTAAAATTAACATGTTATCAACGAACAATTATTTAAAAACAATACGACAACTATTTTACATATTTTTTTATGTTTAATTATAATGAGCTCTTTTACATAATATCAGCGAATTGATGTTTTGCAACAGTTCATAGTCGTCTTCCGAGTGTGTTACTCGTTTTATGGCACAGTTAAGTAAAGTTATTTCTAAAATTAAATATTACAGTATTATCGCACATTTGTAAAGGTATGTTTTGGTTTTATTAATATTTTCTTATAGAGCTTTTGCTTTAAGATAATTTAAATTCATCATTTAATTTCCACCGCTGTTTAATGTTTAAAACAATATGACAATATCATTAAATGTTTTTCAACGGACATTGACATTGCAAAGCTTTTGACATTTCAAAAATATACACGTTTTAAGAAAAACCCAATGTTACGCATATTATCATAGTATTTTATGGTAAGTTTTTAAATGATTACTTGCGTGTAGCCTTAACCGACAAAGGTCAATTTTTAAATTCATCGACATTAGGTAATTTATATCAAAATAAAATTATACATCCAATATTATAACTATATATTCTTTTTAATTTTTTGTCATTCTACAGCGGGCAATGGAGCAGTTGGGTTTCATATATGGTTAGAACACCGCCGCCCATGAACAACCGCGCCACAGTCCGCTCATTGGTTGTGTTGTCGGCTGTTTACTCCACTTAAGTGATACTTAAAATAAAAAAAAATATTTTCCAATTCTAATTTTGATAAATGAACGAAAGTATCTTAGAGAGAACGGACAATATAGAGGAAAAAATAGGGATTCAAATATTACATTAGTAAAAGTTTTATCAAAAGTAAAAAGGGGTTCATCATCAATATATTATAATAATTACAATATTTTGACATTAATATTTTCATATTAATAAATTTGGACTTGATATATATACAAAGATGTATTCTTGCAAAATATTGGCTCTGTATGCGTATTATAACACCATAAAAAGTAGCATCTTTAATGCAAATTAAGTAACAACTGTTTCCTAAATAATAACAATTATTTAGTTATCACGGTTATTATATTTATTACTTTTAAAAATATCTTTACAAATAAATGTTCGATAATGTGAACCAAAAAAAAAACAGAAAGACGAATGAAAGTCAGTTAAAAATGATACAAAAACTTACTTAAGTAATCAAGGTTACTCGTATAAATTTATACATGTAGGAATAGGTAAATATATATTTTTATATGGAAATAGTGGCAAATGAGCAAGAGGCTCACATAGGGTGGTCCTCCACCCATGGACACCCCTAGACAGACCTAGACCCCTTTAAAGAATAGGTACAGTCATATCTTGATGGTCCCCAAGTCAAATGGTTTGGAAATAACTATGGTGGCAGTTGATTCCGCAGATTGGTATATATCACCTTATATCTATATAAGCCCGCAAGTCATTTCATTTGTTATTTCAAGGCCTCATATCTTGATTTTAGAATTCTTTAGCTGTAAAATGATTTGAGGTTATAAAATAATAAATGGAAAATAAACTATGTTAATAAAATTACTTCATTATTGAAATAAGGTTCATATAGGTTTACACTATCTTCCGAGTGTGTTTCGTTAATCAATGTTCTGTGGCATTAAAATTAATGTCTTATTTAGTTTTTGACGTTGAATTCAAACCTAGTATGAGAGCAACTTATAGCGCAATTTTTTTATGAGAAAACGGAGCAGGTGGGTCTCCTATATGGTAAGAGAACAGCGCCGCCCATGAACAAACTCGCCACAGTCCGCGCATAGGTTGTGTTGTAGGCTTTTTACGCCGCACTTTTTGCGCACTTTTTAAGGGTCTCCGATATCTTTACTCACACTGCGAAACACAAGTAAATACGAGGTAACAGCGAAACACATCACAACTATCGTTTCACGCTAAGTATTTTGTGAGCCCGTGGTATCACTTCGGACGAGCCGGCCCAATTAGTGCGTAAGCATGGCTCTCTCACGGGTGAATTAATGCAATTTCCATACAAATTAGTTTTTCGAAACCTATATTTATTAGAGTCCGACTGAAACTGGTTTTCCAGAAACGAAACCGAAACTAAATGTTAAAAAACCGAACTAAAACTAACGTTGTCAAGAAAAAAAAATTTAAATATTGAAATTTGGTACATTTTACCCATTATTCTGGATTAATTAGAACGTGAAAAGTATATTAAGTTTGTTTTAATGATTTACAAAATATAATATAAAAATATTAATAATATTTTCTTTATGTATGTAAAATAGTGCAATGATCTTTATTTTAGTATGGGTTAACTAAGAAAAACAAATCAGTCGTTTGTACAACTGTTAACTGTTTGTAATTTAAATCTTTTGTGATAAATAATTTTTAATTCTATTTTTATATAAATATGGAATGTGTATTATGGAACTGTTCACAAACCAAACGATATAGAAAGCCATTGATCGCAAAAACTGGTAAAAAGAAAGTTAATTTAGTCACGGGACCATGGAATTGACAAGTCATTAGCCTTAGTAGGCCTCATTTGTTTAAAGCATTTTTAGCTTGAAAAATAAAATGACATTATTTGTACATCAAAGAGTTAAATATTTCAATTGACAAACGTAAGCATTTATCATTTATATCTATTATTTTTATTTATATATGTATAATATTGAAGTAAGGAGCGTTTAAAAGTATTTGTTTAAGTGAATCTAGGGGAATTGTAAATCTCCCTTAAGAAGAACTTACAAATATCTATTCGTAAGGTCTTCTTTATTATGGAGATCCGTACAGGGTAGCTTAAAATAATGCCTCAAAATTTATTCATTTATGTAGAAGCCACCATTTTGTATTCAAACCCAACTTCTTCGGTAAAGAATTAAATTATTCAGCAAGAAACGATTAAGCCTTTTATATTTAGGTGCGATAACAGTGTAGAATTTCTTTACATATTAATTAGTTTTACTGAAAATTGGGCATACATTAAGGGAAAGGAAAACTAATAACTGTAATTTCATACGAGGACACAAAGAAATTAAACAACGGAGCAGATGGATCTTCTAAATGGTAAGAGAAGACCGCCGCCCATGAAGAATCGATCTACAGTCCACGCATTGGATGTGTTGCTTTTTCACCAATTAAATTGCATTTTAAGGACCTCTGATACCCTCATACACTCAGCTAATCATAGTATTAGCACCGTTTCAAGTATAACCACCATTTCACTTTGAGTGTTCTGTGAGCTCAATAGCGTTACATCTTTTTTTCTTTCAGTTACTTTGCAAATCCAGCTGCTATAAAAAAGATAATTTATCGGGTTTTTAAATAACTTATCTCACTCACAATTGAGATTACGCCTAGTGTAAAACATCACTACACATTTACAATTAGTATAGAAAATAATTTTTAAGAATCGTTTAGAAGTGGGTAGTTATGTTCATATGTGCAATAAGCAGATCCCCGGATCGCAAGATATATAACATAATTTATCTGTTCCACCACAAATGAAATACCGCTTGAAATGCCCATCCGGCAATAACAATCATAATTAGCGTAGCAAGTTCAAAGTCACGAAGGTAATCATTCCCGTTCGAGGGTTGTCAATAAATAAATACGATATAAAAATAAAATAATATTTAAATTAACCCATGCAGCATAGAATATTTGGGCCGTTCAGGCCCACGGACTCACAGAAGCCGGCAACACCCCAACGCGAATGGCGCGGTTACTCCTTGCGGTTAACTTGCTCCATTGTTCGCTATGTAATAAAAAAAACATTAGTCTAAATACCGAAGTAAATTTTAAGCAATTGTAAAATACTCGGAGACAAGTTACAAGAACGATATACTTTTAATTTCTAATGGTTGTGGTTATAAAGTTTGTCGTCGATCTACGGTGAAGCGGCCCCATTACGGCGAATCTTTTCGATTGCGCCTAAAGAGTACCATTTTCTTCACAGGTAATTTTATTCTCTTAACGATGCAATAATAATAAACTGTACTGAATTACTGAACTGGACAGAATGAACGAGAAATATCACAATCGCGTTCCTTAAATTTCCTTATAATTGGAGCTCTCATATATCAGCTTAGTAAGGTTGTTAATGTAATAATTTCTAATAAAACAATCTGCCAACCTTACCTTAGATTGGGATGAGCACACGATTAATTCATTGATTATTATTCAGCTATTAAATAGAAGATTATGGTCACGACATCTCTTGTAATTGAGTAAAATCTTTTGTTTTGCAATAACATTCATATTTTATGTTTTCCTTCTACGTCTTATAAGCTATTTAGATTCTATCTACAGTTAAAAGTTACTTAAAATAAAGTCTAGTTTAGTTGTGGTTATCTGGTTCTAAATCCAAATTAGTTAAGCTGATTTAATTTTATACGTATATCCTCTTTGTAAAAATGTAATTAATGTTTTTTTTTATCTTTTGGCATTTATCAAAAATAATTTATATGCAAAACAAAATTAAATACAGTAATAATTATTTTATTTAATACCTTCATAGCGTTACACAATGATGAATATATATTTAGATATTTATTACGGCACAGTTATTTTTCGAAGTACCAAGTGTTGCTAACTGATAAAGGTTTTACAGGTTTGTGATAAGTAACGTGCAAATTGTAAATGTAAATGTAAAATGTAAATTTATGACAAAAATATCGATATTTTTAACATTTTAAATTAACTAAAAATTAGTAAACATTTAAAATTACATTATATATTTGTTTATTATTATGAAATAAATATATAACATTACAGTTACATGTGAAATTTAATTTTGGCTTTCCTGATTTTCAATTCGTCTCCGGCCGTTTGATTCCGTTATAATATATATTATAATATAATAACAGCTGAATGAATTATATTATTATTCTGAAGACTTGATTGAATTTAATTATAAATTAGATTTTCAATTCTCCAAAAATAAAAAATAACAGAATACTCACCGCGAAATGGTTGTTAAACCTGAAAGTTAAACTTGAAACAGTACTTCTACTGTCATTTGCTGAGTGAGTGAGGATTTTCTATTATCATATCGTAGATCCATCTGCTCCATTGTTCGTAATACCTTTAAAAAAATTCACCAAGCAATAACATCCATTTAAATCACATGAAATAGTGTTCAAGTTATTTGATATAATAAAGTCAAATGTAAAACATTAAAGTTAATAATAAAACAGACTTTACTTCAGGTTTGTGATAATATAAGAAATGTACGTTTACAATCTTGAGATTAAAAATAACCTTAAACATGTTAATTGCAGTTAGGTGTAAACCGTTATACAACTAAAAGCGACATACTTTGACATATATAAATATTCATTCTCACAATTAAAGTCGTATGCCGTGATGCTGAACAGTACTCAATAACGACATTACTTCAAAATGGAGTCATTGTTGGATAAATTTGAATTTTTTTGCTATTCATTAAATTAGAATTCAATAATAAAGCGTAGCTTTTTATCTAGATATAACAGATGTTAATTTACAAGTACGTTTTGATAAGTTTTAATAAGTTTTTATTAAAAGTAATATCTAAGGTTACTGCATTCTTTTCCTAAAACTGATAAAACAAGACTTTGTAAATGGTAATGTATTCATTATATTTAAGCGATTTAATAATTAAAATACGTACTTAAGTTAAGAATGCTGCGTTAGTCTATAAAAGAATCGGTAATTTTACATTTAAACTAATCTTTATTCCGAACGCCAGTGTTTTCTGTTCCCCTTACATTACGAAGGAAAATTTGAAAAAAAGTGTTAAAACGTTTTAAAGTTTTGTGTGTTTAAAAATGTCGCCACGGGACTACAACCAAAATAGGATATGTCATCAACTGCTTCGGCAGTATGGTAAAGTATTTACGTTATATGTAATAAATAATGTTTTTTTTTGTATAAATATTTTTTAAACTATATAAAAGCTTATAATATTTATATCACTATTAGAAAAAATTGTATATTAAAGCATCCATCGATAACAGCATACTACGCCCCACTTTGAAATTATACGCTCCAAAAGTACAGATTTGCATCAACGGATCCGCGTACTAGGAACAATTGAAAAGAAACTATTTTTTGTGCGAACAAGTAAACGTAGCGTACTTATACTACAGATAACTAACTGTTTTTGTATTTATTGATGTGTTTATCTGTATAGTCTCGACTTTATAATAAATCTATGGTGCTTTTGTATAAAATGTTACCAAAACCTGTATTTCAACAACATATTTAATATTTACTGATTACTCTATGCGTATCACGCTATAATTTTAGATTTTTACATAAAAAAAACTTTTACCATAAATAGTAGAAAGAGTATTGTATAGGTGCCAAAAAGGCAGAACTGCATCCATAATTATATATTTTTATTAATTCCAGATCCCCACCTATTAGACATTTATAAATCGGAAATGGTTTACGGCGTAGAACGTTTCTTCCTTCTATCATACTGCTTGGCTTGTTGTTGGCCAGGACTGGGGGCTAAAACTGGCCTCAGAATAGTACGACAATGGGCAGAATTGGATTTCGTATTTCCAAGTGAAGCAGTGCGACAGATCGCATTGGAAAAACGATATTTTGTACCAGGCAGCTCTATTCCCATAGACATGGATGTACAGCACAAGAAAAGTAAGCAAAATATTTGCAATTTTCCCAATTATAGAAAAGCGATATAATTAAGTTTTTGACAAAATATTCTAAAAAACAACAGAGACATCCTCATATGTGCTAGTTCCCCAGAGTAACCTTAACAATTTCCAAATGATCAGAATTTTCACCCGTGGACGAGCCATGCTGAAGTACACGCGACGCACTAATTGGACCGGCAAAACGACACCACTGGTTCACAGAATATTTAGCATGAAACGGTACTTGTACTGGGTTTCGCAGAGTGAGTGAGAATGTCGGAAGCCCATACAAGCCGTTTAAGCGGTGTACAAAGCCGGCAACACAACCAATGAACGAACTGTGGCGCGGTTGTTATGGGGGGCCGGTTTCTCTTACTAAATAGGAGTCCACCTGCTCCATTGTCTGCTATAGAATAAAAAAAATTGTACCGGTGACAAATTGACGTAAAAATACTACAGTTTATAAAAATTTGTTCTTATGAGGTTTATTTATTATAATCACTACTAGTTTATGTATTTTTTGTAAGTAATATATAAAAAAAAGAATGTTGACTCGGTTCTTAAAAATTCTAAAGGTTTAAAAATAACTAACACTTTTAAACTGTTACGTTACAATCACTCTAGGAGCTAGCAAAAGCTATTACGGTTTTTGTCACTATATAAAAATGAAGTCAATATACAAGAGGTCTATACAGGTCCAAAGAATCATTATTCATATCACAGTTATTGCATTAAAAACTTATGTTTTTATGATTTCCGTGTACAGTTTACATATACGGGTATAAATTATTGATCGGCAGGTCCAGAAAAGTCCAGAATATTTATTACAAATCCTCGTTTTGATATCGGTCGTCCGATAACATTTGGCACAGTAGAAGACGATGGCCGAATACGCGCCTACCCCGACTATTCTTGGCACGACAACCAAGGTTTTAACTGTAACGGGCTAACTTCCGTATTTAGAGTAGCAGTAAGTTCACTTTTATTTGTAACATCATTTTTGACAAACTACAGCAGAGCAGAACATTACTATTATATAGAAGTTATCTTTATTAAGTCATTTTGGTATTTATTAAATCTTTAACAGTATACATTAATGCTACACAAATAATTTTATACATATATAACATATAAGTTAATTACAATTAGTTTAGAATAAAATTTCAATACGACACAAATTAAAAAAAATATACAAGTATGATTCATTCATATTTTATCGTTTGCTTGAAAATTATCACAAAACATATCATCAAGATGTCACCTTACTGTTCAAATGTGTACTTAAGTTAATGTAAGGTCTACAACTTCTTAAAACTAGTTTTACTTGGAGCTTGGAACTAATTTTGGGTTGCAATTTAAATATAAATTCTAATAAAAACGAAAAATTCTTTAAAAAGAAGTATCGTTCACCTTTCACGGTAATAATCGTAACCCGCTTACAAAGAAACATAAAACGTTAAGTCATTAAAGACAACCTACATTTCGATCGCTTAATTGGTTTTCATTTTTTCTGATAGCTTTTTGCATAGGCCTGATTTAACTTTAAAATACGCTGTGTTACGTCCAATTCTATTAGAACTCTAAATATTGCATTATAAAGTCTTTTAATCCTGAATGGGGATAAGATCAACACAAATTTGCGTTCTTTTCCTTGTTTTTTTAACAGGTAGATATTTGCTATTTATAAAATGTAGTCTTCCCTGAATCCAGACTCCAGTTCTGTTTCACAACACGTTAATTGACGCTAAACCATTCAACTATGAAGCCGGTTATTAACAATAAACTAATAATGTTACCGACAAACATTTATGTATATTTCAGAAAATAATTAAAGATATAATTTTAAGATGGGCTGGTTAAATAATAATCTAAATAAAATATATGATGCATAGTAAGCTTGTTCGTGTGGCCTTGTGTAAATTTTAATATTTTAATGTTAAATCCTCTCGTTATGTAATATTGTTTGGCTTTTGCGACCTTATTATATAATTTAATTTGACCACCTGGCTTAATTAACCTCTGTAAAAAAAATAAAACAAATTTTTAAATACTTGTAACGTGAAACGGGATATTTTTTGAACTTGACGTCTGATCGCCTATTTTACGTGTAGGGTGGTGTTTCACTCGAGCAAGCCTAATAATTAGATATATAAGCATATTCATTATTACAATTCATGATAACAAAGATTATAACAGAAATGAGGCGCTATCACCCGTTAACTCTCAACTAAACATTCTATAACTATAATATACACATTTTTGTGCTTTCAGATAGATAAATGCCAACGATTATGGGTAATGGATTCGGGAAAGATTGGCGATTCCCAGATGTGTCCACCACAGTTGCTCGCATTCAACCTTCACAACGATCAACTGATATACCGGCATCTCGTCAATGCTTCGAGCTACATAGCCACATCGCTTTTCATCACGCCTGTACGTTTTTTCACACAGAATAGACGTTTTTGCATTCCTCCGTCTCCAATTAGTATTAGTGATATTTACGTACTAATGTATTGAGCTGGGGATGCCTGCCAATTCCTTAAGAACTTGGTGACCCTCAACAAAAGAGAGTACCAATCTCTTAAAGGTCATGGGCAGAGACATGGTTTATTCTAAGTGAGCCTTCTACTCGTTAGCCATAAAAAAATATGGTAAAGCGGAAAATAGAGCAGGTAGGTCTTCTATATTATGGTAAGAGAACACCGCCGCCCATGGACAACCACGTCACAGTCTGTGTTGATGATAGCCGGTGTTACCGGCTTTTACGTCTCTTAAGCGTCAATTTTAAGGGCCACCGAGTTACAAATAACTTTTTCTTTAAATTAAATACTCTAAGTCTAAATAATCTAAGTGATACCATGGGCTCACAGAATACTCAACATGAAATGGTAGTTGTAATTATAACGGTGCTTCTACTATGTTTCGCTGAGTGAGTGAGGATATCGCCTCTTAAATGCCACTTAAATGGCGTTGAAAGCCGGCAATACAACCAATGCGTGGACTGTGGCGCGGCGGTATTCTCTTACCATATAGGAGACCCACCTGCTCCATTGTCTATACTATTAAAAAAAATCAATGTAGCTTTAATTGATGCATTCGTTTTTATTAAAAAAATTAGAGTATTTTTTACAGAATATTCTATATGAATATATTATATATTTCAGAGAATCTTGGCCATGAATATCGCGGTTTGAGCCTTGATGTGAATAGAATATATAATTTAATTAAAAGTTGTATTCGGTCTTTGTAAGGCTTGTGGCCGGTCGATTTTAATATATGTAATTTAATAAAAATAATCAATTCAATACATTTAACCTGGTACAAGTCTATATAATTTTCGCCTCAATTTTATTTGAACTATTTCTATTATACTCGATTTCTATTACGCCAATATAACTTTTACGAATACGTATTTACATAGTTTTTATTAGTATAGCGGACAACGTAGCAAGTGGATCTCTTATATGGTAATTGAACACCCCCGCCGTGGATAACCGCGCCTTTGTTTAAGTCCGCGCAATGTTTGTGTTGCCCGCATTTTACTGCAATACTTTTAGGGGTCTCCGATGTTCTCACTCACTCTGCGAAGCACTGTATAAGTACCGTTTCACGCCGAGTATTCTGTGAGCCTGTGGTATTACTTCGGACGAGCCGGCCCAAAAATTAATTAAAAATAATATTAATATTACTACATATATACACATATATATATATTGGTACATGATATATTTCTTAGACTTTTCTTTAATTTTAAGTGTAGGACTTTAATTAAATTGACATTCATTAAATTCAAAGATATTTGGCAGTATTGTTTACTATTGCAACCATTTCAGGTGGTGGACATAAAAGGGCATGGCCCAAATGATTGTTCCGGCACATTCGTGTACGTGGCCGATGTCTCTGGCTTCGGACTTCTGGTGGTTGACGTTGACAAAAACCGCTCTTGGCGAGTTTCCCACCGACATTTCTTCCCTTATCCGTCACACGGATCCTTTTCTATAGACGGTACATAGTCTAATAATAACTTTGAATGTATTATTGTATTTAATTTATGTGTTACGTTAACTATAAAATTCTGTATTTACTTGTAAGGCATATTTTTACTTTTCAGGCGAAAGCTTTGATTTGATGGATGGCGCATTTGGTTTGGCACTGTCCCCTAGATTGCCAGATGGATATAGGTTTCTTTATTTCCACGCACTGGCATCGGTCAAAGAAAACGTCGTACGGACCAACATAATACAGAACGATTCTTTCATTTTAGATTCTAACGCAGATCCTAACTCCATAGGCGTAAGTTGATTTATAACTTAATATTTACATTAAACAAAACAATATTTATTAACAGGTATGGGAAAAATTTCTACGAAGAATAATCGGTAAAAATATCACCCATGGGAGAGCCATGCTGAAGCATATGCGGACGCTCTAATTGTGCTAGCTGATCCGAGTAATACTACAGGTTCACTGAATACTCAGCGTGAAATGGTAGTTGTATTTGTAATGGTGCTTCTAATGTGTTTGCTGAGTGAGTATATCGGTGGCCCGTAAAAATGCCGCTTAAATAGCGTAAAAAGCCGGCAACTCAACCAATATGCGGAATGTGTCGCGGTTGTCCATGGGCGGTGGTGACATCTTACCATATAAAAGATCCATCTGCTCCGTTGTCTGCTATACCATAAAAAATAAATTTAAGATGTTTTATATAATACCTACAAACATTCCTTTTCGTATTAGCATTCATTATATACGGAATAACAGTCGCAAGTTTCTTATCTGTTCTACGTTTATTCAGGTGTTTCAGGAAGAAAGACCAAATCAATCAGCAGCTGAAGCTATGAATAAAGATGGCATTCTATTTTTCGGAATAATGGAACCACCAAGCATACTTTGCTGGAACTCAGCAACTGAATTCTCACCCAAAAACTTCCACCAAGTGGCCATAAACAGAGAAACACTACAATTTGCAAGTGGTCTGAAAATTGTGATGAATCTCAAAGGTCAAGAGGAACTCTGGGTGCTCACTTCAAGCTTCCAACGAGTTATGACTGGTAGCTTGAGGTCTGACAGAACAAACTTCAGAATACACGCAGAGAAATTGCCAACTATCTTAGAAAACTCACCGTGTTCAGTACACCCAAAAGAGCGAACGGTTGGTCAACATGCCAACTTGATCACCTCGGACGTTCCAAGACATTCCTACAGGTATGGAGCTGTGGCATTTCTTTAGAAATCCAAGAGATGTCACGTAGGATGCGCGAAGAGTTCGTTTTAAATTTTCATTAGCCATAATGAGCATTTAAGTGTAGTAAA
>DWCF01000933.1:0-36250 GCA_018230265.1 Delias oraia
TTGACAACTGTTTTAATGGTTACATGGAATCCATCGAAATTATTAAGCGTTAAGAAATGTATATTCTCTGTTGTTAATTCAGTAAATATAATTATACTGGTAAAACTATGATGGTGATAAAAATGTATAAAAACATATCTCAAATTTTTAGAACTGCAATAAATTGCGTATTATGCGAGAGACATTGTATTTTCGCTATAAGTTTGTGTTTGGTTAAAATGTTAGCTCATGTATCTCCCTTTGGTCAAATTATTGCTTATCTCTATTGTTATCTTTATAAATATCATCATATTTATTCTTGTAAAATTGTAATGGTTTGTAATAGAAGTCAAAAAATAAGAACCATCGAATTTTGACATATTCAGCGAGCTACAAATATACTTCTGTATTTTTGTATTCTTTATGTTCTAAGAGGTTTTACTTGATCATATACCGCCTCTTATACTCTAATTAAAAAAATATAACATTTAATTTACTAGAAAATTGTATTTCAACGAAACTATAGATAATAATGATTTATATAGATTATAGAAAATTAATTTATATTAATGTTTTGATATAAGACGCTAGTATTTATGAGGCGGAAATCATAGCATCAATTCAAAACATTATGTAAGCCGCAGTTTATCTTACACGCAATACTGTTAATCTAACAAAGGTCACACAGAATGCATAAAGACAGTTACGTATCTTCTGCTATGATTTTTTATGATTCTAAATTTTATACAGGGATTGATTAAGTTTTTTTATAAATATAAAAATGAGGAAGCAAACTACCAGCTCATTTAGTATAAGCGATCCATCGCAAATGGACACCTCTAGCCCTGACTAGATCACGTTTGAGTTGCCGGCCTTTGTCTTTACCAAAATGATGAAAATAGGAAGTGAATGTTGGATGGAAATTTCCTTGAAGTCTACCAAACTTAAACTCACTAGCACGGAGCTTGTATATTTAGAATTATTATAATTTTTCACTTTTTTTAATCTATAGCGGACAACGGAGCAGGTGGGTAAGAGAACACCGCCGCCCATGAACAACCGCGCCTCAGTCCGCGCAATGGTTGTATTACCGGCTCACTCACTGAGTATTCTGTGAGCCAGTGATATCACTTCGGACGAGCCGGCCCAATTAGTGTGTCAGCATATGCTTCAGCATGGCTCTGCCACGGGTGATGAATATTACTAAGCCAATACGTTTGTATTGTTAATATTATTTTATAACATCTTTTATACAACTTCATAAGAATATATGAACTGCTTATTATCATTAATAACATAAATTCATTTATTTTGATCATTAAACAGGATCAATGCGGCAAAGTTCTGCGTAATACACCCATTCCGCTTGTCGTCAATGGAAAACCGACACTGGAAGGCCAATGGCCTTGGCAGATTGCATTATATCAGACACAGGTATAAAATATATTTTATTTGCAGCAACGTAAAAACAAAGTTTTTTAAAAAGAGTTTTACGGCCTTGTAATAAAACAACAATTTTTTTATATCAACTATTTTGTAATTACTGAGTTTGCTGCCAATTCTTCTTGGTAAATACTACATACTGAACGCTTTGTGGTTGATGGATAGTTGTTAAGTAATTGTAATTCTTTGAAATGTATATATATTATAAGTCTAGATAAAAAGACCATTTTTGTTTGTACGTACTTTTGCGCCTTTTCGAAATATAATAGTGGCAATTTTATTTGTGATTTATAGAGAATTTTAATTATGTTTCTCTGAAGATTTCCTGTATTTTGTATATTACTGAATATCTTATTATTAAAAACCTTAATTTAGCATATAAAACCTCGTTAAAACACTTTTTAAACACTTTTTTTATTGCGTTGGCGCCAAAACTCTTACCTAATGATATAGTCTGTGTTGACAGCTGTCAAAAAATAAAATTATCACTTTATTTTTGGACATACTCATTACTTTACTTACAGACATTATAAGGCTTTTAAATAAAATGGCACCAAAGGGCGTTTTAGCCTTTTACTACTTTGTTATGCTTTTTAACTAAAAAAATATTTATGGTATTTTTCTCATTCCTACAACGTTAAATAAATTTGAAATATTTCTCCTATATTACTTTGTTAAAATCATATTTTCTTCAAGTGTTTTTACCCGCTTTTACAAAAACATGCCGATAGACTGAAAGAATATTGATGACACCGTTTCAAATAACGCAATCTTTATCAATATACAGGAAATTAAGATTATATTAAATCAATCTTAATCTGTTACAGACTGTTGACAACAAATACATATGTGGAGGTACTCTCGTAAGCCACAAACACATTATAACAGCAGCTCATTGCATCACCCGTAAGGAGTCTGTACGTTTAGTCAACAAGAACACTTTAACTGTTTATCTAGGAAAGCACAACTTAAGGACTTCTGTCAATGGAGTACAGATAAGACTGGTAAGTATCGAGTGATTTAAAAGGTTCAAAACCAAAATTATAGCATTTAGTTTTACGAATACTATGTTACATACAATACAATACACTTTAACCTATACCTCTGTTATATTTTTAATGGTATAACGGAAAACGAAGCAAATGGGTGTCTTATATTGTATGAGAACATCGCCGCCCACGGACTAACGCGCCACAGTCCACGCATTTGTTGTCTTGCCAATTTTTTATGCTGCTTAAGCTCACTCACTTAGCGAAACAGTATAAGTACCGTTTCATGTTAAGTATTCTCTGAGCCCGTGGTATCATTTCGGACAAGCCGGCCCAATTTGTGCGTCAGCAAGGCTTTCCCATCGCTCTGTTAACAACTCGATGTCCATTTCGTATACCACGAACTCTGCCACACCTATGTCATAAACATTGTCTTAATATTTCAGATTGAGGAAATAATAGTTCATCCACGGTATAACGCGTCGTCGTTCAGCCGGGATGTTGGTATTTTGAAGCTGCTCGAGCCTGTACAGTACACAGAGTTTGTGAGACCGGCTTGCCTTTGGCCAGACGATTTGGTAGACCTGAATAATGTCGTTGGAAAGACTGGATCGGTAAGAATGTACTATTCATACATTAAAAAATTGGTAGTAAGAAATTCAATGCTCAAAACTCGTTCATCTGTCGCTATAGGTGTCCATGGGCAGTGGACAGAATGAAAATCTATGCAATTCGACTTGGTGCTACCCCTTTATTTTATATGAATATATTTTTCTTCTATAGCGGACAATGGAGCAGGTGGGTCTCCTATATGGTAAGAGAACA
The DNA here is from genome assembly GCA_018230265.1 of Delias oraia. Lineage (NCBI taxonomy): Eukaryota > Metazoa > Arthropoda > Insecta > Lepidoptera > Pieridae > Delias > Delias oraia. The sequence goes on from DWCF01000933.1 coordinate 3,237, forward strand.
CTGCCGCCCATGAACAAGCGCGCTGCAGTCCGTGCATTATTCTGTGAGTCTAATTAGTGCGTTAGCATATCCTTCAGGTTGGCTCTCTAACCGGTGCGACAGTTTTAATACACTCGCCAGGCCACTGTCAAGCCCTTCCAGAGACCGAATAAATTATAAATTAAATTAAAATTGTCCGGACCGGCATTTGAACCCGATACCTCTCGCTTCATGGTACTTTTTTAAAACCTAAAATTAAACTACTTTTAAAATTAAAGTACGAGGTTCAGCCTGTATATAGATCTGCAGCTGAAGAATTATTAAGCTATAGAAGTTAGTAATTCTTCAGCAATTTTTGCCCTTTCAATAAAGTGAAGATAATATCCTAGTGTATATTTGCAGGTGGTAGGTTGGGGGTTTGACAGCACAGGAGTAGCGACGGAAGAACTGACGCTAGTAGAAATGCCCGTTGTGGACCATTTGACCTGCATTCGCTCCTACAGTGAATTTTTCTCTCGGTACACTACGGATGATAACTACTGCGCGGGATTTAGAGATGGTATGTATTATATAGCAAAAAATATGAATTTTAAATTGCTTTTTTATTCTATAGCGGACAATGGAGCCGGTAGGTCTCTTATTTGGTAAGACTCCGCGCATTGGTTGTGTTGCCGGCGTTCGATATCCTCAATCACTTTGCGAAACATAATGCATGCTGAGTATTCTGTGTGCACGTGGTATCACTTCGGATCCGGTCCAATTAGTGCGTCAACATATGCTTCAGCATGGCTCTTCCACGGGTGAATAAATAAGCTAAAAATGGTAATACCATAAATTTTATCTACACAATTAAATTTTGTAGCCGATAATAAAATGATCAAGTAATATATTAGTTAAATACAGTATATGTGGTTATACACATATGGACTATATTATAAGGCACTTGAAACAATTTCTTAATCGCGTTATTTTCAGCAACAGATGACTTATTCTATAAGTTATCGTCTATCAATTAAAATTAAGAAAACTCTTTAATTATTGAGTGATCTTTTAACAACAATAGCGTATATCTTTGACCTGGACGTACTTTTTGCTTTTTTCTGTTATTTTTTACTACTTTAATTGAAGTATTTACTTTTACATACAGTAGACTCTCTTTACAATGATTTCGAAGAAATCAGCTGTTGTAGTAGTTTCAGAGAAAGATCGTTGCATAGAGATGCCTTTTTTTAAATAAGCATTAAATGGCATAAAAAGTCTATGGACTGTGGCGCAGTTGTCCATGGTCGGCGATGTTCTCTTACCGTATAGGAGAGTGGAGACCCACCTGCTCAGTTATCAGCTACACTAAAAAAATACACTTTAAAATGTAGACAATTGATATTATATTGCTTATAATCATATATTTTATTTGTATCTAAAAATATAATCTTAAATATTATTTCCATGCAAGCCTTCATTAAATAAATAAAACAACACATAACACGTCTGTATGTAAATCTTCAGTTCAAATACTTGTGAATGTCTAAATTATTATCAACTGTTTCCTTCCATTTACTTCTGACAGTAAAATATTGAGCCGTTTAAGTATCTTCTGAACCTTTTCATGACGGAAACTGTTATAACACCTGTGGTACACACAGCCTTCTTAAAAATCTAGAAACGATATTATTTAATTATTTTATAAGTTTTTTTAATAATGCTGATAAGAGCTAAGCACTGGTACGCACGGCCCAGAAAAACCAAAAACTTACAATTTTAAATCATTTTATACGTTACTAAAATGCTTAGAAGTTTTGCTTTTTATAAATCTCGTAATTTTGAGAGCCTAGTAGTATAATGGTTTTAAAAGTGTACCATGAAGCGAAAGATATCGGGTTCAAACCCGGTCCAGATTTTTATAATTTATTCGGTCTCTGGAAGGGCTTGACAGTAGCCGGGCGAGTGTCTTAATATTGACGCATCCGTGGGAGAGCCTTGTTGAAGCATATGCTGACGCACTAATTGCGCTGGTTCGTCCTAAATGATAACACGGGCTCACAGAATACTCAGCTTGAAACGGTACTTGTACTATTTCGCAGAGTGAGCGCGGATTTCGGAGGCCCTGAAAATTGCCAGTTGAGCGTTGTAAAAAGCCGGCAAAACAACCAATGCTCGGACTGTGGCGCGGTTGTTCATGGGCGGCGGTGTTCTCTTACCCTATAGGAGACCCTCCGCTATAGAATAAAAAATTCACAAATTTTGATTTATTACAGGCATCGGCAGTGGGGGTAGGATAAAAAATCAACGTATGTTAATTAAACCTACCTACATTATTTGCATTCTATGTTTAAATTTCTTTTCACTTAATCAAGTAGTACTTTTAGTTGTGTTTGGAATTAATGGGATAAGAGGCTATAGTAGATTCTACTAACAGGTTAAGATAAAATAGATTTTGCCATTTAGCTTTGGTTTGGCGATGTTTCTTCTTCTTTATAAGAACCAAATGTATTGATGTAAGTACAATTGGTTCTATATCGATTACTTTTTAACAAGTTCTTAATAAGTATTTAATAATAGAAATTTATTTTAATAAATGAACTTAAAGTTCAAGTTTCATCAGCTAACATCACATAATTTATATTTATGATTGTGAAGTTGCATTTTGGTAAATTTTGTGGCATTTTTACATAAGTATAATGTGGTAGGCCACCCGTAAAGTTTCACGCTGGTATTATGTAAGCTCATGGTATTGCTCCGGACGTACCGGGACTAAATTCTCAATAGATGTTTTAAAATAATTGTGTTTTAGGTACATCAGTGTGCAACGGTGATAGTGGCGGCGGTATGGTCTTCAAGATGCAGGGAATTTGGTATCTCCGTGGTCTGGTGTCCCTTTCCGTCGCCAAGCATTATGGACAACGCTGTGACGTCAGCCATTACGTTATATTCACAGATTTGGCCAAACTTTTACCGTGGATAAAGGATAATATTAGAGATTAGATGAATTGTCAAAATGTGAATGTAGGCAAATATAACTAAAATAATATTGCACAATATTATTTAACGTGTAGTAGTATTGAAACATTGCAAAAATATTGAGCGAGCATATTGCGCAATATTTGTTATACGGACATGTTGTTCGCAATAAAATATTGATCAGACTGGTTTGTTAATTTAATAGAGAGAATTTATTGAACGTTTGGAATCAACAGGGATATTCAATATTATTGTAAAATAAAAAGTTTGTGCAGTATTATTGTAGGCGTATTGGTCGCGTAAGACATTCTTTTTATTAAAATGAGACAAGTATTTAATGAAATCTGTGGCTCTGTCATAGACAAATGAAATATCATAATAGTTTTCGTCTTTTTATGCTTTTGATACTGTAGCAATTGATAGGTTTATAAATTTAAAAATATTTGTAAATTTAGCAAAGATTGACGAAAAGATGCGACACTGAACCCAAGATCTCAGTTTAATAAATTTGAACGCCATCTATCGGACGACGCAATTACTTAATTATAAATTTAAAACTCACAAACCATTAGAACGGAGTTTATTTGTAAAAACATTCATAAATTGTCTATTTCTTTTATTATTGGCTCAAAGTATTAAGACGACAGATTTATACTTGTGGAAGAAATATGTATTTTCTAAATAAGTCTGTGTTGTCAATTTTCAAATTACACCAGATACCTCTTCCAAAAGAAAGCTATACAAATGACACAAGATGTCAAAACTATTTTTTGTGACAATATACTCACATCAAACTTAAAAGGATTATAATAAAAATAGCTCAATAATACTTTACAAGTAATAACCCATTACATTACATTTTACTTTGCTGTAATAGTCAATTTTATCTCTTGCTAGAACTGACATTTATAATAAATCTTTCATAGAAAAATATTCAGTCTTTTCTTTACTCTCTTTATTTACCAAACTGAGATTCAAATCAACGTCACCCGCGGCACAAGGGCTGGAGATGGCCATGGATGACCGCTTATCCTAGGTGAATTTTTCGGCTCGTTTGCTTTTTGCACAGAAAAATTATTTATTTTTTCCACTTAGGAATTATATATTTATTTTAATTTTTGCTTTGTGTACTTAATGAAAAAAATCCGAATAATTTCTGGACTATATAATGTGAATAAAGATATTTCTACCGAAAAGATATTCTTTGTATGCACAAAAATCAAACAATTAACAAATAAAACATCAAAATACTTCATATTCTATATTAAACAACAATGAATTGATAAAAAAATACAATTCTGCAACTACAGTCCATGAAACATATTACAACTAAAACAAAAAAAAAATCTTCACACAATCAAATCCGTGCGAACCTTGAACAATACACAAAATAAAGTTTACTTTCACCAGGCGGTCATTTTGTCCGTAACACACAACACTTATACATATAGTACAATTGTGCTATCAATATGTCGCTACCAAATAGAAAATATTATCTGAAGATTCCAAAAATCAGTTTCGTCGTTAGATCCTCTAATTTCTTAAAGAATATAATAAATTACAGGAACAACTTTCTTGTGGCGGTCAGCTTTACTAGCACTGCTTTCACACTGTCTAAATATTTCATTCAACATTGGTCACGTACTTCTGTTTTATTTAAATACAATTTCCATGTTATTACCAATTTTCAAACAAATCCTGCAGATAGCAACGCCATTATTATCGTATAGTATTCCAATGTGTATCTTTACGAATGTTCTCCGGAGGTCAACATAGGCTCTGCATCAAAAGTCACCTTGAATGGATAGAGACCCGTTAGACGTGTGAAAATCCACAACTTAGATACCTCATAATTTAATGAAATTCCGTAACGCAGTCTCGTCATACGTTGCCATTTGTACGTAAGCACGCATCAATATCTAATTTACGCAATAATAACCCACAAAACTTTGGGTGTGATCGACGTGACAATTTACCAATACGGACCGCCATTTCTGCACCGCTGCCCCTTAAACCCGTCGCCAGCGCCGGGTCCCCAGGGGAAGTTCCTGCCACGATTCCCCCGTACACCTATTTTACCAAAGGGCGGCCGAACGTTAGCACAGACCCCGGGCCTGCAGCCGTTGCGTGGGGTGTTTGGGTGGCTTCCGACGTTCGGTGGAGACGGAAACCGGTCCCAGGGCTCACTGGGCATCATGCACGTGCCACAATTCCATGTAAAGTCACCTGCGAATGACACCAATTAAACAATTTAAAAATGTATTCAGAACCGAACAGGATAATTTAATTCTAATCAACCTTTTAATGAAAGCCTATAATAAAATGAACTGGCGCTCGACCCATCTTTGTTGGGATACCTAATTGCTGCCTTTCGTTCAAGTGTTATATTAAAGAATATAACCAACACGACACAACCTAATAACTGTGATAAAAAAAAATAAAAAAACTATGTAAACGTGAACGCAACGTACTACAAAAGAAATATATGTACAACAGCCAAAGTCGAAATTACGAAAACTAAAATAGGAAACCTAAAAGCAAGGATAATATGTTTTCAAAAAGGCTTCTCTTTAATATACCTGATTCTTACCGTGAGCGTTAAGAAAATTCAAACTCATATATTTAATATAATATTTATTTTTAATATAATAACTACCGTTTTGGCCAATTATGGAAGATTATCATTTCGTTCCGCCAAATAATTATAAACACTATGTAATTGTATCGTTAAAGCATTTCATTATAATAAAATTTGCAACTAAACTTATACTATAGCAATACTTCGTAACAACGCGCGGTGCAAATCCTTGGGTGAACACGTTTCTTTATGGTATAGCGGACAACGGAACAGGTGGGTCTCCTATATGATAATAGAACACCGCCACCCCTGGACAGCTGCGCCACAGTCCGTGTTTTGATTGTGTTGCCCACCGATATACTCAATTACTCAGCGATCACAGTAAAAGTAACGTATCTCGATTAGTATTCTGTGTTCCCATATCACCGAACGAACTGGCCCAATTAGTGCGGCAGCGTGGCTTTTGATACGACAGTGTATATAGCGTGAATGACGCAATTAACACATACTAACATAACTTCGTATGTTAGTATGTGTTTTCACATTTTTTATCTCGCTACATAATAGATTCTCCCAAAAGAGTTTGCACCACGCGAAATAATACAAAACAGCCTGTAACAGGCATGTACTATTTGAATTTTGACACAAATTTAGTGAAACAATTAATTTTAAACTATACTCCATACAATATTTACTTCATCGACTCTTAAGACACGTTGTACTATTAATGGAAGCAGGTTCAGCTGAGTATGAGTCATGCACCACATAAAGAACCTCGCAACTAAATGGTCTCATAAACCTATCACGAAATGAGGGGTAACGGGTACGTATCCCGGTCCGTATATAAACTTTCAATCATTCTGGTCTCTGGAAGGTCTTACCATTGGCCAGGCGAGTGTGAAATGAAAACTCACAAACACGCCGGAACGGGGGGTGATTGATACATTTTTAGTGACCCAATCTAGTATTGTGTAGATTAGACTTATATTTTGTATCTTAATATGATGGAGGCTGAGAATGCACCTCAGATCCTATGCTTCTTTTCTTCATTACTTCGACCCCCGAAGACTACTCTTGGGCCAAAATACTCAAGAGAACACTGGATTGTCACACATCCTCTCGAAACAAGGATATGCGTAAACGCATTTCCTCTCGTTAAAAAAGCCAGCACATAGGGATTAGTATGTTTTTACTAAATCGCCTTGAACTTTTACATTACGCGTAACAAAATTACAAGCTGAAAGAGTTTTGGCCGCCAATCAATTCACACGTATCAAGAAAATTACGGACAAATTTCCTTTGAAAAACAAAATTGCGGCCAAATAAGGCAAGCACAGAATTAACCTTTCCCGTATAGAAACGGTTAACGAGTATTACGGTGCGGTTAGGACGGGTCAAAATCGTTCCATCATGGATATAAGACCATTTTATTCTAGCCCCGGGTATACGCTCTCCTCGAGGATAACAATTTGATTGGCACACCCCGTCCCGGTGAAAACTCAATAAATCGTAAAAAAAAATACAGTTAAAATATTCTCAAAATATGCAAACGATATAACAACCTGGTTCGGCGGTTTCTGAAACAATTTTGACTTTATTTATTAAGATTTCAGTACCACCCATTAGCTACTCGCGTTACTAGGCCTCGCAGGTCCTCCAACTCCAGGGATGTCTTTATCAAGTTCAAAGTCCCTTTGTGGGTAAATTTATAAGATGTTTCAAACAACGTGCTTTCATAGTGGATTGGATGAAATAAACATTAAACACTTCATAAGATTATGTTTCCTGAACAGAGAGATACTACTAAGTAATATGTCAATTGTTATGTAATTACACGGATCTTGAGCAAATGTGGGCCTAAAGTATCATAATTTGCCGCGCTCCGTGCAACTTCAAACAATTATCAAATATAACACCAATTAATTTACCTATACTTAAAAATTAGTCAAATCGAAACAAAGTCCAAATTTACATAGGATAAACATAAACCTAAAATTATAATTATCAATACATCTTTTCGCATTTAACACAAACAACAAAAAAAGTCAAGAAATACGTACAATATCTCTTGTTACAGTACAAAGCTTACATCTAAAGAACTGTTAATAGCAGTCAATCGTATGAGAGTAAAAGAGATGACTGCATTACTGTCATTTAGTTTCAGCAATCTTAAAATTTAGTTCATTTTTGCAATAAGTACTTGTATAATTATATTATAGGCCCATATATATTACACACCGGACCGCGATGGCTGGCCTTACTCGATTCATTTTTGACTAAAGCACCCGTGGGCGATCCATGCTGAAACATATGCTGACGCACTAATTGGGCCGGCTCGTACGAAATGATACCACGGGCTCACAGAATAAGTAAAGCCGGCAACACAACCATGCGCGGACATGCCGCGGTTGTCAATGGGCGGCGCTGTTCTCTTACCATATAGGAGACCCACCTGCTCCGTTGTACGCACTAGAATAAAAAAAAACATTAAATAACTTATCTTTCTGTTGCTGAAAGAATTTTCAATATCAATCCAGTTAGATCCAGAGATTACCCACAACAACACAACCAAACTTCATCTCTTAATAACTTTAGAATGGATAAATTTCTTTCACCGGTCGTAGTAACCTTTTACTCTCATACAACTGCAATCTTAAGATACTTAGGCACAATTGACATGGAAACTAGTTTTAGCATTTACAACAATTCGATGGTTCGAACGTACCAACGTAGGACCTATACTTCAATTAGAACATTATCTAGTTTTAAAAATAGAAGTGAAAATAGATTTCCCATTCTCGTCAACGTCGCAGACCTCTTGCCAAATTATATAACCGATGTGTTTTTCATTGCAGACATTCACACCACAAACCTGCTAACACTTAAGTACTTTTAATACGAATATATGTCAAGTGATTTTATTCAAAGATAATTTATACATACAAATATATTTACTACAACAAATCAAACCTGATAAAATCTATGTCTTCTACATTGGGCTAGTGAAACGGCGTCTGCCTGACCTGATGATAAATCCGCTAAACCAATATATTTGTAATGGACAACTTCACTACCAGCAGCTTAGACACACTAAAACCACATTGGCGAATCTGACATACTTTTTGTTGGAATATTGTCTCAATCTTAAACGACAATAAATTAAAAATGACACAACTATTAATAACAAATACCGTAACTTGCTAACGTAAAATCAGTATCACTAACTAAAAAATATATCCACTCTATGAAGCCCATTGAGAGGCCTATGTCTCTGGCCTATACCCGAGGGGGAGGCCCATGTCCAGCAGTAAACGTCTTACGGCTGAAATGATGATGACGATCATAAAGCCCATTGGCGAATCTCCTGTTCCATTCAAAACAAATACTAACAAAATAACGCATCACTCAATCCGACCGCGACACCCTACTAATAAAAATCATTATGACAAAATAAATGGATGACTCTGATAAGTCTATACAAAATAGATCTGTAGAAAGTTAATACATTCATTATGAAACTATAGTGACAGACATTAGAGACTAGACCATTATAACATGAGAGTAAATAATTTGCTAAAACGTATACACACATATTATATAGGTACAAAGAAATTGCACATTGAGTATCTATGAACGATGTTCACAAGGAAGACTGCGGTACTTATTAATTTCAAACGCGGATCACTTGGACCAATGTCAATAGAGCTAACCAGAACCATCGCGTATTTGATTATACAGCGGATAACGAGGCTGGCTGGTTTCCTTGATGGTAAGAGAACACCGCAGTACATGCATTGCATGCTACAACCCGCGCTTTGGTTGTGTTGACGGCTTATTACGCCGTTTAAGCAGTATTAACTTAAAGAGGTAAAAATACCAAAGGGTTATAAGAAATATTAAGTACTTATTTTATGAATATTATAAGTCATAGGAAAATCAAAGGATCCTTGAATTCACGAACGAATCTATGACTGAATACACTGTAGCGCCAAACAAGTTAGGTACACTGTAAAAATAGCTCCGGGAAAGGTATTTTTAACAAAATTTTCCATCGAATTGCGTGCACTTGTTGGGACACGCTTTTTGAATCAATTTTTAATTGGTAAATTTAGAATCAGCTGTCCTGATATTCTCTCACCCCTATCACGCACTGACACTGAAATACATTATTTATGGGTTATGTAAAAAAAGATTGCTTTATGTTCACTAACTGAGAGACGTCGACTTAAATCGCACTAGGGATGTAACAATACACACAAAAAATGATCAACCACACCTCTATACGCGATAGTCCCCGTTAATTCAATGTACACTGTGCTAATTCACAAGTCATTCGTTAACTCTCTTTAAAAATGAAAGTCACGCAGAGACATTAATGCAAGTGCTAGGAATCAATCTTATTTTACATAAAAATATTACATGTATCTACAAAAACGCCTATTGTGAATAATAAGGTAATTAACAATACCTTGCTAATAAACCGCCAACATTAACAGATAGCACAAACTACATGAGACATTAATTAAAGTTGAACAACGTTTATAAGTGGGAATATAATCACGACATAAACTAACCATAATTGAAAACTATGCTACCATATTTTGACAGATGACAACGAGTTGAATGGCTGTCAGCTGTCACGTTCGTCATTAGACATTAGGCAGCTGTATTCCATTTGGCTATACAAACTAAACAATCTATGATAATACACTAAAGAGGTGTGTATTTGATTGATTATAAAACTCTGAAAGCTAAACGACAAATCACTTTCTATGTTATATTTTTTTTATTATTTATAGCCGTATTTTATGTTAAAAAAATAATGTTTAAATATGTTATCGCATATAATCTTCAGTTAGACGTCTAAGAGAGTTAAAGAAGCCCAGGCTACGATAAAAAATGACAATAATTCTTCTTCGCGGTAGAATACAATTTATAGATAATTTGACAACAATTTCAGACTTTCAGCTACTGAATGTTATATTTATTAGACATATTTATTTTAAAATGTAATAATCGCAGCTAGAAATCTAACCTGCTCAAAATAAAATACCGAAAACTCTTCAGTAACCGCAAAATTAACTCATAATATTTACTCATAGGAGCATAACATTCTTATATAATTTCTAAGACACATAACTAACATTGATTTCGATACAGTATGACATAGGCCAGATACTTACAAGATAAAATAACTATTCAGATAAAAATTAATAGGCAATCTCCTAAATATTCAATCTATTGCCATGAGAAATTCATAAGACTTGTCACTAGAGTACAATACATAAGTGCGCAATAGAGTTATTACAGAAATTTCTCCAAATAGACAATTTTTAGACATTAAATCGTTGGGCCCAAGCTTTTTATCCTTTAAAAATGTCAGAAAATTTTGAGGTTAAGTATAGATGGTCAAGAGCGTGCCGAGTTCAGTCCCATAGATAATTTTTAGACTTCGTGCCTTCTATAATAACTCTAAACACAACTAATCTGATTACAGTATGTAACATTTATTATCAAACAGCTTACAATTTAGAAAAAGTCTAGAATAGAAAAATGTCAACAGTTAATTTTGTGCGGGTACAAGGTCCCAAGTTATTTTAAATCAGTGCCGAAGAATCTAGTTCTATTGAAATCATCGGAAAATTCTATCGAATGCACTTAAATTTAAGTATAAAATGTAACATCTAGCGGTAGTCCATTTAATCAGTCTAAAACTAGTCTCCGAACTCGTATATTAACACTTCAGATGAAAATAAGACAATTGACAGCTGACTTTGGCTTCGTTCTATAACTTATGGTTAACATTAATATAGAACAGGCATAGATTCACTATCTAAGAGCAAATGATGGTTATTCGCAGTGTTGTGGGGCTAATCATGGGCCATTATTTTAATCATTACATTATACATAAATTTATTCACACACATATAATATTAGAGTAAATACTTTTTATAATTGAAATAATAAAATGAACAAAACATTTTCAATTCGATTTTGATTAGGGCCTCGTTCGTGGCTCACGCAATATGCACCGACAAGTGCCATATGACATATGATAATCGACAAACAAACTTACATCCCAATTTACAAGATGAAATCAACTTTTTTTAAAAGTATAACCACCACGGAAGTCACCATGAAACCATAGGAAAAATTACTTAAACATTTTCCATGTGTCCGATAATTATCAAAATTCGAAGATTTAGTATCGAATAAAAGTAAACTGGACAAGGTAAGGTTGCTTAGTGAAACTTAGAACTTCTGGAATATTGGACGAGGCACAAAAAAACTAGTAATATAGCTGAATTAAAAGTGACAATAAAAAAAATTATAAAAAAATCAATAGCAATTTTAGGTTTTCTCGTCCTATGCAAAAATTACACAAATATGTTCTCTAAACTTCATTATATCACTTTATTTATGTATTTGTATGGAACACAACTCAAGTATTTTTCTCTTACAATTTAAAACTTACCATAACTGTTAAGACTCCGTTTACTTTATAAGAAGATATTTCTATAAGAACACTAATAACGGCCGTAGCACAATACACAGTAGACTCTCATTATAATGATTCTGATATAGATATAGTCGAAGGTTTTTCTTATATATATAATTATATATGTAAAACCTTCGAATATAAAAATATATGTAACCTTCAACTCCTTATTAAATAAGACTGTTTTCTTTCTTTATTTAGCATAGACAAAACCTAAATGTCAACACTTGACAAGATGTCATTATATTGTTTTATTAGTAACGAATTATTTTAAAAATTATTATTTTATATTGTACACATAATTGTTAATTTATAAGACTAGAAGTAAGGGCTTTAGTAAATGTAGTTTTTTTTTATTATACAGAGAAACGCAATTGAGCTTTTGTTTTCTTGAAAAACCTTAAAAATTATATTATATATGTTCGGTTTGCCATAAGAACAATTATTCTGTTTGACGGTATCGCTCTATGTATATCGATGTCTCTAAAACGATGATTATTTTCATACCTTAAGGAGTCTTTCCGGTGGCTATAGAGAATGATTTAATATGGGCAAGATGAAATAAAGCTTAAAATTTAAAGGACATTTTTCAGAATGTGAGAACATAGGGCCCACATATATCACATTTTATATAGCAGTCACTGTATTACTATAGTTTTGGGATAGCTTAATATATGACAATACTGTTACAGACCTTTTTTTATACAGTACTGTATTAAAAAATAGACTTCTCTCTATATGACGATCTTTCTCTATAACGATGAAAACGACTCTTCTCTTGGATATCGTAAGGAGAGTCTACTATTTATGCGAATACAAGGTGTGCACATGGCCTATCGCAGACGAGACCACAACACTCCCACAACACCCCGACACTAAACTAGCGAAAAAAAAAGTCCACGCCTATATCCGGGTATCGGAGAGGCGGAATTTCTTGCAGTAGAGCCCTTTTCAAAACGGACGATGGTGGGACATATAAGCCGGCTGGTTGTAATAGTCGCGGCGGTACATTCTATTCATCGTGTTATACATCCCGTAGTTGGTCGTGTAATCGTGCCGGCTGTGGAGCATGTCCAGCTGGTCGAGGCTGTGGTGCCGCTGGGGCATGGGTGGGGCTATCCATGCAGCGTGCACAATACACAAATAACATGGGAGAATGTCCGCCACGGGACGCATCGTCTAACCAACGGGGGATGCGTAACTCTATCCCCTTTTCTCAATAGTCGCGAATACCGTCGTCAGTGCAGTCTAAGTTTCTATTACAAATTTCTATAACTTTGAAGGCTTAGAAAAAAGTCTTTTATTCTGGGTTTCAGGTATTTAGTATCATAATTTAGATACTTATTTATGTCTCGCAAGTGCCTTTTGACATAGGCCTTTTCCAAATTTTAAGATACAACTGTCAATTATATTGCAAGATACGGACTTCGTACATTTTGTCTTAAATAAATTCATTGAAAGAGTATTAATATTTTTTCAAAACAAAAACAAACTTAAGCCTAATTTGATAAGTTTATGAAAACTACGCGAAATGCATCCCCAGTTGGATATACATTCTGTAATCGAAAAGGAACCAAAATATACGCACCAATGTTTAGTTGCCAATATACGTTATTGGTAATTTTATGGAATTTCAATCATTTCAAAACAATTTAAAAACACTTTTAAATTTTACATACTAAAACCCCGAATTAAGAAAATAAATGACATTTCATATATTTTCGTTCCATTTTAATATATAAAATATAATACACATACATAATATAGGAAGTAAATATCGTTGCCATGGCAACCGTCTTACCTCGACTCTGCTGAAAGCCAGCTGACCAGCCCGCGTAGTACGCTGCCTTTTGTTTACCGTGCTCTTCAGCCACCTGCGATTAATAAAACCTTTTTCAAATAACATTAAAACTATGCTATATTTACATTTCGCTAATGAAATTGAGCACACAGCTAACAATCTAAGAAAAAATTGACGACGATTTTATTTAAATTAGACATTGAATTAGTTATCACTAATTAGAATTGATCAAACCCGCTTTCTTAATAATCAATCTGACTAAATAATAGATTGTGGATAACTTGCAACTAAAAAACAGTACCACCATCATTCAGCTGATATCTGTACCAGATACTTTAATGCAAAAACTGTAAAACATGTTTTATACTGAAAACGCTATTTAACCACAATCATGAACCCATAATTGGATCAATTGTCAAATGTGAAACTATCAAAAAAATTCACACACACCAATACACACAATATCAGAACAGTATATTATAAATTAAGCAAAACCTTCAAAGTATCATAGCATTTTCTAGACACACTGTTTTTCTATGTGCTAATGGCACCCAAATGTGTTGAATTTGAAAGCTGATTGAACTGTTTCATGAAAATGAGTATGTCCGTGAAAATCACAGGTGAAAAGCTCTTACGATTTTTCATTTAGGTATATCATTTAAGCACATCAAACACATAGCATGGCCTCTATGTGGAATGAACAAAATAGTTCCAATAACTTTAACGCGGTTATTCATAAACATATTTCAGATATAGAATGTTTTGTCACTCTCTTTCTATACGGCAATTGAAGTGAAAAAAAACCAAAATACCTTACAACTGAAATGCGTTAAAATATGTCAGTTTGAATAAAGCGGTAAAGCTGTCTATAATAAACTGGCAAAAATCACAAATAAAGCTAATAAAAGCCATATGAATTTTGATATAGTGATATCATTTATCAATAGTTGAATGAAGAGCATTTTAAAAAAGGTTTTATATCAATCAAATTTCTTAATTTCACGGCCTCTGACTCAAGATAAAACTGCCCTACATCAAATTGTTTATTATCTCATTGTATCTAAAGTAAAGTATTTATATAGTAATATTTAATATTTATATGTATATATAGTAACTATTTTTGTTTTATATACGGATATACAATAAATCAAATATATTTTAATCGACCATTTATCAAATCTGGATAAAAAACAACGTAATAAACCCAAAATGCCTGAACCGACCCAAACTAGCAGTTATGAATTAAATATTTAATAAACACCTAAGACATTCTAGATGCATTTTACCTAGAACACTGAGTACATATAATTTCATATATTTTTCGGAGCACATATTATGAACTAGTAGTGTCGCCGAAGTGAAATGAATTAATGGAGCGCTTGCTATATGATAAAGCTGTATGCACCGTGGTATCGGAGTGCAGGCGCGGTCGACTCGAGCGCAAACTGGCGCGGCACTGCGCAGCGCCCCACTGCCTCAACACACACCCCTCAGCCAATTGGTTGCATGCACAATGGTTTATGGTTAAGTTTCGTATGCGACACCAACACTTGACCGACTAAAGAATAGACTACAGAATAGTATACTCTATAAAATATACTATAGGATCGACCATAGAATAAACCAGCGGTTTCCATCCTATTTCTGCCACGAACCCCTAGGGATTCAAGGACAGTTTTCACGGATCCCATAGTAAAATAAACAGCACAAAATCAGATAAGGTGTTTATTTTAGTTATATGTATGGTCCAAAAATGACATCGCGGACCCCTATACATATACTCTTAGACCCCCAGACATTCGCGGACCACAGGTTGAAAAAGACGGAAATAGACTTTAGAATAAACTTAATAATAGACCATAATTAGTCTATATAAAATTATGTTGTAGCTGTTGATTCCTAACTTCAATAAAATCAAATAAATATCACTTATTTATAAATCACATGGCATTAAAATATATGCCGATAAAGTTATGAAACCTACCCAAATTAATTTTTTTTAAAAAAAGTTTACCAATTGCATCACCAGCGTAATAAAGTTCTAAAGAGTTTTCATTTACTTTAAAGATTATTTAAAACTAAAACAATATGAATTAAACAACTATAAAAAATTTGAAGAAACAAAGTTAAGTTTAAGAAGAGGTAGCACTGGACTGTATGACCCAGCAAAAGTCGCTGAGAGCCTATTTCTAGCGCCTTTTTTTGAAAGATTTCATAACATACAAAAAAACCTAAATAGTTTAAATAACCTGAAATAATGTATAAATGTTCGATTTATCCTAAACCATCAACCACTAAGTTTTGCATGACAACTGACATAAATTCGAAACGTCATCCTTGACAAGCTCCAATCCCTGATTGTCAAATTGAAGCGTAGAATGAACCGTAAGCTATAGCATAAAAGTTATATATTTTAAAAGTTATTATATTATAAATGTAATATATATCAACTACATATATAAAAAATCCGATAACGAAAGAAATTAAATGGCAAAAAACAAATCTATCACATAAGCCTATCTTTCTATTCTTCAGACTTTAAATATGAAAATATTGGACACAGCGATATAATTCGGTAAAGTACATTAGGCTTAACTCAATAATCAAACACCTTATAATGGACAAACATACAGACAGAATCGCGGTGAAAATATGTAAAATATTCACCTTGACGCATAGCGGTTCAGTCCCGCCCTCAGGTATCACATTATTGAGGGCCGCTATCGCTTCTTGGGCCTCTTCCCTCTTATCGAATCTGAAATATTAATACGAAACCTATAAAACCTCTTCAATACAATTACTCGATGAATACTTTTTATATGGTATAACAGGCAATACAGTAGGACATGTCCTTAAAAGTAAGAGATCCCCTCCGCCCATGAACTACCGCACCACAGTCTGGGCATTGGCTGTGTTGCCGGCTTTTTACGCCATTTAAGCAGCATTTTTAACAGCCTCCAATATCCTCACTCACTCTGCGAAACACAGTACAAATACCGTTTCACACTGAGTATTCTGTTATTGCCCGTGGTATCACTTTCGACGAGTCGGCCGAATTAGTGCGTCAGCATATGCTGCATGGCTCTCCCACGGGTGGAAACGTTTGCCACCATTTCAATAGAATAACCTAATTAGCATTCGGTGATTTTACTAAAATTTAAAAAGATGCATTTGCATCATAAGTAACAATGTTATGTTATGAATCCTATGCCTCTTTTTTATTACAATTAAAAGGGTTACCGCACAAACGCGACACCTCTCGGCGAGCCGTTATTCTTATCGCGTAGGATGTGTTTCTGTACTATTCGGCCATATTTGCCGAAAATCGTCTCTAGCTGTTCTTCGTTGATCGCCCGCGGGAGATTTGTTACGTATAAGTTCGTCTCCTTTATGTCGTCGCCTGATGGTCTGGCGTAGGAGACCTGAAAATGAAAATTATCATTTAGAAGCCTTATGAGCTAACGTAACGCCATGGGTACCGGGTTTGCTTCCCCGTCTGAATAGAATTATTATGTTTCATTTTCGGTGTTTTGTACTTAACAGTGGTCGGACGAATCTTTTAATAGTGGGAATTAATAATCCAAGGGAAAGCTATGCTGACGCATTAATTGGGATGTCTTTTCTATAATGAAACCACGACTTAACAGAATACCAGCATGTAATACTACTTGAAGTGTGTTGCAACGAGTGGGTGAGGTTTTTAGCAGCCCACTAAGCTGTACCGTTTCAAAATAAAGGCGGCAACACAACCAAAGCGCATTGCAAAATGATTTTCTAAGACAGGCAACGATCTCTTACCATCAGCGAGCAACTGCTATATAATATAAAATCAATAATATCATATTCTTTAATGAAATTATAATATAAATAAAGAAAATATTTCTGCCTTTGTCTTTCATATAGTCAATATATCCTAGCCCGTATTAGCCATGGCCTGGATTTTATAGTAACTCAGCAGTATGGGACTCGGCACACGTCTCTCTTACCGGAATGCAACCTACCGCGTCCAACCTACGAGACCAAAATATATTTCATTATATTTTGGACACTTTAAACAGTATCATTACAATTCATAGCCTAGATGTTATTCTGTTGTTTGAACTATTTCGAGCATTAATTGAGGCGTGCTGACGCGCTATTTGGGCCGGCTTGTCCGAAGTGATTCCACGGGCTCACAGAATACTCAACGTGAAACTGTACATGTACTGTGTTTCGCAGAGCGAGTGAGGATATCAGAAGCTCTTAAAAGTGCCGCTTAAGGCGTAAAAAGCCGGTAACACAACTAATACGCGGAGTATGGCGCGGTTGTCCATGAGCGGCGTTGTTCTCTTACCATATAGGAGCCCCGCCTGCTCCGATTTCCGCTACAGAATAAAAAAAATATATAAATAATATATATAACTGCAAAGTTTCATCAGATCCATACTTTACTTAATTATGCATACACAAATCCTTACACATACAAACTTTTGCGTTAATAATATTCGTAGGACAACATCACCTTTAATCTTTTATTTCTCAGCTGGTATCCGTTGAATGTCTCAATGGCTCTCACAGCATCTTCCTCCCGCACGTAGTTCACGAAGCCGAAACCATAACTATAACCAGTCTGAAACACAGGCAAATGGTTTAAAAACTCTACAATTCCTCTTCAAATTGCCAGTGGCCGGGCGAGTGTCTGAACACTGTCACACCGGTAGGAGAGCCGTGCTGAAGCATACGCTGACGCATTAATTGTGTGTAATCCGAAGTGATACCACGGGTTCACAGAATACTCAGCGTGTGTACTGTTTCGCTGGGTAAGTGAGGATATCGGAGGTCCTTGAAATCGTGCCGCTTAAGTGGCGTAAAGAGCCGGCAACACAACCAAAGCGCAGTCTATAAGCGTTGTCCATGAGCGGCGGTGTTTTCTTATCATATAGGAAACCCACCTGCTCCGTTGTCTGCCACACCAAAACGTCTGAAATACAACGCCTACTAAAATCTCACCTTAAAGTCTTTCATAACCCTACAACTCTCTATGGGTCCAATGGTCACAAACATAGCGTATAGATCCTTCTCGGTGACCGTCTGCGGCAGGTAATTGACAATCAGGTTGGTCCTGCTGGAGTCACCACCAGCTGCTGAAATCCCCCCACCGTCTGACATACTGCCCCAAAAGCGTTGCGCGCCCGGTTGTGGTCTACCTCTGTACTGGTGTTGTATTTGCTGGAAGGATATAAAAATCGTATTATTCACTAAAACTTTATGGCCATAGTGAGATTGATTGGTTTATGACCTAGCGGGAAATAGAGCTAACGTGTCTCCTCTGTTGTAAACCACCGCCGCCCATGGACAACTGTGCCCCATTGCGCTTGCTGTATTGCCGACTTTTTACGCCGCTGAAGCGGTATAACTTCAAGGATTTCCGATATCCTTATTCACTCAGCGAAACACTGTATAATTAGAGGGTAATCTACGATTGCTTGATTGTTTGTATTGTTTTAAATTGAGTAATAAAAATAAAATTCGTACAAAAAAGTAAGTTTGACACCGCTAACTTAGGGGTGTGAAAGATAGATATCGAATCACAATCATACAATATATTATGCATACAAAATTTCTTAAAATCTATAGTAAGATTTGTAGAGATTGCACTAAAGTTTGCGGAAGGGTTTAGCAATAGACACAGCGACACGACTGTACGCAAAAATAAAAATACATTTATTTCGTACAAAACACTGGAAAAATGCACAAGAATTACGAGGGACATTTGGCAAGGCTTAACAATGTCTAAAGATAGGGTATCTTAAAATCTGGCGGACCGACGTTTAATTCGAAATCTATCGTTCGACGTGACTAGACTGCAAGACCTGTAAACCTTCGGTTACCTAATAAATATCTAATGGGCTTAACTTATGTTCTTGAAGTTGATCCTGCTATAAAAATAGCAGACGTTGTTTATATACAAATATTTAAATAATTAATATCCAATTTCCTTATGAAAATATATTTTTTTACAGTATAGTAACCCTTAAAACTCTTTCAATAAGAATCCTTGCGGATTAATCATCACAGCAGCCGCAAGATACAAGCTAAGCTAAATACACTTTCAAAGCTTCTAAATACACTTTCATTAAGCTAAAACCGAACTACAAGCTAAAAGTCGACATATCAAAGAGGTGTGTAAAATAATTACACACCTCGTTTATATTCCCTTTTTTACTTATGTTGTCGGAAGCGTCATTAAGCTCATTCTCGGTTCAAACGCTCCGAACCCTGACCTACTTACCTACACTAGACTCGATTAAAATTTGCTTATTAATCTTTAGCAATTGCAAAATAAGTTATAGTCAAACACGACATCGGTTATTAGGTCACGGCCCTGACCCCATGGCGCCTTTCTCCGGTAATCACTTGAATCTCAGCACTTTGCCAAGATACAAAGCATAATCATTAATCACATTTGTGACTTTTTTCTCTACGAATCACAACCGCTCAGTTGCACAGACTACCATCGAATAGTTCGGTATCTCTACAAATTAGTACTACGGCTTAGATACGCAGACTCTACATCTAATAGCGTTACAGCTCTATGAATGCTTAAGAAAGCGATTCAGAATGGTACAATACTACTACGAATTGAATTTTAGCTCAACAAATGTTTAAGACCACCGCTCAGATACATAGACCTCCATAAAACAGTAATGTAACTTAAAAATATTTAAAACAACGACTCAGATTAGTACATACTGCTATACTCGGAATAATATTGTACCTCTACAAATATTTAAAATTATGGACTAGACACGTAGACTTTACATGTAATAATCCTATAGAGGTAACTCTACAATCGTTAAACACTACAATTCTAATTCGTAGACCATTGTTATAAGTGTGATAAGTGTGAGCTCTACAAATAATTTAGTCTTAGATTCGTAGACTTCACATGTAATAATCCTATACAGGAAACTCTACAAACGTTTGACACTACAATTCAAAGTCGTAGACCGATGATTGAAGTATGACAGCTCTACAAATAATTTAGACTTAGATTCGTAGACTTTACATGTAATAATCCTATACAGGTAGCTCTGCAAAAGTTAAACACTACAATTCAAATTCGTAGATCGTTGATCGAAGTGTGACAGTTCTACAAATAATTTAGACTTGAAGATTCGTAGACCCCACAACAATAGTGTGGTTGACACTTGTCGATGTGGGAAGGGCAAAACCTCACACCACTAGCTGTACTTAACGTTTTTTAGTAATTTGTCGACATAACATGATGCATATGATTATTTTATAGTTTCTTTAAAAATTAGATTTAGAAATTAATTTATGTTTAATGAAGAATAATTAAAAAAAATAAACAAGGCTTAAGGACTTGAATTGAGAAGGTTTAAAAAGTTTAATTTTAATGGCTATATTGTTATTAAAATAGAAAAATTGCTGATATTGTAATATATTAATTTAAAAAATACTAAGAAAGTAAAACTTTCCAGTTGAAATTTACAAAGTTTTAAGTTTACCGGTAAAATTTACTTCCAAAGTCAGACTAACCTTTCTTAAATTTTACATAATACCTGATCCATTCTTTCACTAGCATGAAGTGATTTTGATAGCGCTTTTGAAACGAACGTGGGTGCCTTCGAGTGTACTAGCTCCACATTGTTAAACCGATTCCCACTCTTTTGTATACTATAAGCTTTTGAATACTAGGGATAAAAAGCTCGCTGTGCCCACAATTAGATTACACAAAGCCAAGATTTCCTTTAAAGGGTAATTTTTACGTTTTTTATATAAAAAAAACCCTAGCAAACTACATAATTTACATTTGTATAAATTTAAAAAAAATAAAAATCGTGTCTGTAGTAAAGCTTACAAAATATCAAACTATATTATTTTTTATGAAAAGAAAATAAAACAAAATTTTTGTCAAAATATAAATTGTTCTATGCCTTTTGTCATTTAGAGGTAAGATAAATAGATTATGACCGATTCTCAGATATGTAGATCTTCTTTTCTTCAAAGGAATATGACAACCGCAATTGTATTAAATAAGATATTATTGTAGTGAACGCTCTCATTAGGTTTCGCTCATGGACAACCGCGCCAGAAGCCGCGTTTTGGTTATGTTGGCGCTTTTTTTTTGTCCGCGTAAAACAGTGTTAAGATACTCTCTCAGCTACAGTTACGCCCTCATAAAGATCGTTTATTTATTTTCAGTTCAGACCCTTGTCTTTACAGTAACTTACAAGGCTGAGGTGATAGTCTATAACAAGATCCCATTTTTACTTTACTATTCATTATACAATTTAATTACACAAATATCTAGAAGTGTAACGGTCGAAGTAACTATATTCTGTCAACTTCAAACCCTAAAACTGGAATATGCATATAAAACAGCCTTAAATTATACATCACTCTACTTCCGCCCGCCCACATTATGGCTACATAAATAATTGCTGACGTACATTTTCCAAAATTAAGAGCTCTTAAAATTGCTGACTCAAATGAGGTGTCGTTAAACTTTCTCTATATATAAAAAAATATCAGTAACTTCTCAATTTTAATCAAACTTTTTTTTAACATTATTTAATTTAAAAAACCAGCTTAAACAAGCGACTCATGTCTATAATTTAATAGCAAACTTTAAATTGTGACTCATCCGCCGCGTTTGACTTACACCGAAGAAGACGAACAATTATAATTAAGAATTATACTCGAGATGCTTTGAACTAAAGTATCTTAGACTTTTAAATGTAAAAATACAAAACTAAGTAACAGCACTTGGGACAATCCTTTTAGGCCATGGAAAGATATAGTTGAAAAATTTCCTTTTAAATGACTTGGAATACATAAAACAAAATAATAATGTTTATTGAATATCATATATACCTTATCCGTGAAAAATTATCAATGCAGGTTGCAATTTTAAAAAAAACCATTTGCAAATATAATTCAAAAATCCCAGTCAAAATTGAACATAGGTAGATCTAGTGCTACAAATGTTCTGTTCTACATTACCTACAGAGCTCTACCCATGTTATATGGCGTTCTTACAAAATGCTGGCATAATGCCAACGTAAATCAACGTTGCTTCTTTAACTTTCAAGCTTTACTGAAACTTCATTAATTATTTATGCCGCTTGTCAAATATATTCTATTCTATTATTTGATGGCTTAAACAGTGTACACCATATGGTAGTCACTGTGAAAATGTGTTAGAAAAAATACACAACTCATATTATATAAAAATGGTAGTTTAAATACTTGTACTATAGTAGACCATTAGCCCTTCCAAATTATTAAAAAAGTAGTTATATATTTTATAAAATTAGGTAGCAAGTCATGTATAAACTCATGTTGTAAATAAGTTACACATTCCAAATTAACGCTTACCTGAGCAGCACTTGCAATATGTTTTCAAACTAATAGTAAATTATTCAACAAACTAAATCAATTAAATGAAAAGCTCAAAGAAGCCATGTGCAAATCAAGGAAAGAAAAAACAAAAACTAAAAGTTTTGTTTAAAGCCAACTAGATTCTTTCATCATTTTCATACTCTGAGATCCAAAACCAATAAAAACTGTCACAATGCTTAGAAAACTTTTTAAAATACATATCAAAGTGATTGCATAAATATGTTTTTGTAATAAATTCAAAAACTATTTGAATTTTAAAAACTCACTCATCTTATAGTTTTATTTAAAATGAAATAAGATATGTGGGTTACAAATACATGCAATCTTACAAATTAAATATTGATTGAAATGTAAGTTTAACAAAATGCAAAATATGCTTAAGCGAAATAAAAAGTCAGCACCACAAAAAGTCAGCAACACAACTAAAGAACGGACTGTGGCCCGGATCTTTACTAGTGATTGTGTTGTACCAAAAAGTTGATGTTCCCACAAAAGGAGACCCACCAGCTTCAATGTCAGATATACCATTAAAAAAAAGAATAATATTTAATCACTGATAAAAATAATATTAAAGTCCACATCAATTAAATTATAGGTGCCTTGAACCTTCATCCCAATGTTGCAATCAAATCAGAAATTAATATTTTGACCTCTAATATAATGGAGCCTAGTAAAGGTAATAATAGGAGCCTAATAATAAATTAAGTGTATTAAACTTACGTTTTCCAGAGCATAGCCTCTGTCCCAACTATTGTAAGGCTGGCCTCCATGAAAATATGGTGGATATCTGTCACACATTTGTAAAACTTTTTCTCTCCTTTAGCTACTAATATTTACCTTACACCTATCTCCTTTTATTCATTATACTTTGTAACTAATCTTACCCTACTTTTTGTTATTTGTTTTATATCTGAAAAAAAAGATTTTAGTAAAGTATAAGTTCTAAATCTTGAATGATTTGAAAGGTCATTCACTTCAATTAATTAGTTGTTCTGGGGGGTATAGCAGTTTTTAGAGATTACTTATTGAGAAAATGATTTTAAACGTAGGCACTTGGCAGTAAAAGGCTAATGTATTGATTGCGATAATTGGGAATCCATACAACGGAGCTCACAAATCGTAAGTCTAATAATTAAACATATTAATTCAATAAATCACAGTAAGCAAAATCCAAGCAAATGTTTAAAGACTACATGAGTTCATAACAGTATTAGTAAAATATTTTTATTCGGCTCCAAATAATCACCTTAAGTGATAACTAAGAAAAATATTAAATATACGTATAGTCTGCTGGAATACTTACATTTTATTCTTTTAAATACCAACAAGTAACAATAACGTATTTACACCTAAATGGGGACTGAAATTCATAAATAGAAAACTAAATAAATAGATTTTATTAAAAGTAAAATTAAAATGCTATTCACTGAATTCAGAACTCCAATTTACAGATTTGCCAAAATTATAATTTAAAATGCCACTGTCAACAGAAGTCCATTGATGTACAACTTACTGTCATCTAAATATATTAGAGTATAAAGACTATTCAAGTTTAAAAGGTAAATTATTTATTGCCTATAGATAAGTTTATAAGCCGATTTAGATTTCCTTTTATTTTTTATGTTATAGCAGACAACGTAGTAGTTGGATCTCCTATATGGTAAGAGAACATTACCCATGGAAATATGTGCAATAGGCCGCGTGTTTGTTGTGTTTTCTGCGTTTACTCCACTCAAGCAGTATGTTTAAGGGCCTCTGAAATCCTCTCTTACTCAGCGAAACAGTAGAAGTATCGTCTAAGTTACCATTTTATTTTGAGTTATAAATGTTCTTAAATGCTTTTCTTCTGCTTACAAGTTTTTTATTTAATAAAGTTTTATAACCTGTGAGCTGATTTTTTTTTATATTTTAATAAATTGACAACTGTGGGAGATCGACGAATGATGTTGGGCGACGTCGGCTTTCAGTTTTTTTTATTGTCGACACTGACAGGGGCCGCATTATATTATGTTAAAGTAATGTATCATAAAGAATTAAGAAGATATCCGCAGAAAATAGCCTTTTCAAAAAAAAGAAGCGACGCACTTTAGTCTAAGATTTATTTTATTATTTATTAAAACAGTTAAAGAATTTAAAAAGAAATTGCCATAACTATGTCTTGCCAGATGATCACCTGACCAAAATACCTTAAGCTAAATAAAAACCAAGTATTTCTACACTGGAACCATCTACTTTTGCTAATTAAGCACTACACATTAGAAATTATCAAAGTCGAAAATGGCGAGGTGGATAATGAAATGTTTATATTTTTAATTATTATGATAAAATACAATATTATACAAATAGACTTTAACTATACCTTATTTTGTTTAGAATTATTAAAAAATATTAATTATTTCTAGCGGATTTTTTAATTAGCTTTTTTTTCAAAATCTAGCGACTTCTGTATCTAGGGACTTTATTTATTCCCAAGCGGCAACACTGAATGCCACTTTTTTTTACAATGTACAAGACAGTAACATGAATGAATTGCTATTTTACTGTGGAATTGTGGATGGTTAGGCGAAGCCATTTTGGATTCTTAGGAATTAACAAAACATTACAATTTAAATATAAATGAATTCTTTACGTTTACCTTCGTGGCAATAATTGAATTTTAACGAAGTATTATTAAACTCTTGTGAATAGAAATTATTATTTCCTATTCTAGTGTGTGACATAGTAAATCAGAAATTTATTAGGTAAGTATTGCTGATTAGTGACGCGTAAAATTAAGTACCATGTTCATTATGTATCTTGTTTGTGATATTTTTCATTCACCGCCCACAATTATTATCAAAGTCGTGATATTTTGAGAAGAGAATTTGTCTATATTTTAAGTAGGTGATGACTTTCTTCGATTTTTTTAACTAAAGTACGTCAAATCAAAAACAAAATGGCAGAAACACATTTTAGCCACGTCTTGATTTTATCTTGAAGGCGAAAAAGATACAGATAGTTATGGAAGCATTTTGGATCTTAGTTAACATGGAACAAAATAATTCATTTTATCTTTATTGTTTAAATTACGTAATATGAAATTAAAACAATTATCTCCATTCATTTGACATACCGTGTTTTTTGAAACAAAAGGTTTGTAAACCTATCTGGTTAAATTAATATCAGAATCCCTTTATCGTCATTTTAAGCTAAAGTGTTCTTGATCTCGTATGTGAAAAGGATACTAGGCAAAAATTTTCTCTTTACAGGTGCTGAAATGAAAACATAATCATGAGTGTCATTATAAGACTGCAGAACCTACCTTGGTCAGCAAATGCGCTCGACATTAGGAATTATTTTCAAGGCCTATCCATTCCAGAAGGTGGAGTGCACATCGTAGGTGGAGAACTTGGAGATGCATTCATAGCGTTCAGGTAGCTATATGAAACTCTTCATAGACCTATATAATACTGTAATATTTTCATTTAATCTGAATTTATTTCAGATGATCTCATGATAATTTAGTAGTTTAAAAATTTATCTACTTAAAGGTGTTTTTAAGTTTAAAATTATGATATTATTTAATTTTAATAAAAAAAATATTAAATTACAAAGTCTATGCATAATATAATTATACAAAATATTTACTGACCATTTTAAAAAATTGAGCTTTGTAGATTCTAGGTACCTTTCCTTTGTGTTGATAATTATATTATATATGAATTCTAATAAATAAGTAATTAAGATATATCTTAAAGGTCTGGTGACATAGAGTTAACTTATCATTAGTGCCTCATAATCTTGAATAGTTCAGGGGACACTATACAATATAAATCAAATAACAATATAAATCTTTTATGATAAAATGAAAACGTTAATAAGAAAGATATTTCTATATTTAATCAAATAAAATTGACATATTTTAACTTATAAAAAACTATACCTTACAAAGTTGATCTGTCTTCACTGTCATACTAAAGAAAACTTTAGTAAACAATACTACATACAGAATATAAAAAGCTTCTTTTGTGTTCATATCTACTACTGACACAGCAATATTTAAAATTCAGTAGGATTACACCATACCACAATGGCATAAAATATGATTTTTAAATGTAATGTAGTGTTGAACAAACATCAAATGTCATAGCCTTACAAATTTGTGTACTGTATCTGCGACAATATTCGTCACCCCGGTATATCTAAATCTCTAGGGAAGTACCGGGCGCAAACACAGCAAACTGGGCACCTGCTACATCGATATTCACCTTGTTTTATAAAATATTTATTAATATCATCAGCAAAAAGTCAAAATATTATCAAAATCTATTCACTGTATTAACATAGTCAAAATTTAAACCCTGATTTATATGTGAATTGCTTAATTTGTAATTTGCAGTAGGAACATGATCATTTACAAAAACATATTCTAAGTTTTGATGGTTTATCATTTGAATAAACAAAATTATCAATTGCAATTTGACTACATAATATCTCTTAATAGTTATGTGACACAGTTTCTGCTGTAATAATTCAGCAAGGTTAACAGTTCAAGTAAACTGAATCTCGAAAGAAAATGGTTGGTTGGTAAAGCTTTAAATAAGTAATAGGAAATTTAAAGAATATTTAATACCATATCAAATCATTTATAAAATCTAGTAATTTATATGTATCTTGTACTATTTATTGTAATTAGTCCTTTTTTTGGGGTACAGTGCTTCAAATACGATGATCTATTCTATTAAAAATCTTTGCATTTATTATAACTTGGTTAAGACTAAAGCTATCTGCATTCACCAAGTCAGAAGTTTAAACACTCTTAACAAAACGCGTCAGACGACAACTAGAAGAAACTACTACTCACAGTTCATTTAAGCTTCTGACAAAGGTTTAAGCCTACAATATACAAATCTACTAAGAATTTAATTTGGGTGATAATTATATACAAGCTATTATCAGATTTGAATAATTTGTCTTGTAGAACAAACCAATATTATGATTTTAAAATAAATCTGCTCCCTGTAATTATCTGTCAATGTTTCTGATTAACTGTGTATACTCCATATAAGGACACTCAAGGGAGTGAGAATATTTTTTAATTTTACTTTTAAATTTAATTTACGTTATAGAGAATTGTCCTTAAATGGAGCGAAGAATTGTATTCAAAAATGAAAATAGCTTTTCTCTAGCTTCTTTTTCATCATTTCAGTTATTTTTTTCTTAAATGCTATTTTTACAGTACACTTGCATTTTAAGTTTGTGTTTAACTGTTAAGCTAATGTGCCAATAAACCACAGTACACATGCCAGCAATCCCAATCTAAAGAAAAAAAATCAGATTTCTCTAATGAGTCTATTATATATATTAAGAAAACAACAAAAAGTACATGCTGTCGTTTCTACAAATATCTGCAACTTAAAAAATGTAATTTGAAAGTGAATTGTATATATATAGTGTGTCAATGTATGGATGAAAGCCGAACCAACCGAATCTGAATGATTTAAGGGTTTGCCGTTAATCGAGTCGAGTAATGGAGTTTACACTGTAATTAGTTAATAAGATGGGTCATTAATCTTGATGACAGAGAAACATGGCAATTACGATTGCATAATCATCATTTATAACGAAATTCAAAATGCATAACTCATTAGTTGTCATTAACACTAGACGCCCATTTTATCTATCGGAAAACGATCTTAATCTTAAGTTTATTTATTCATTAGTAAAATTGTCATTGATTTAAAGTGATACTAAAGAAAGTTTTGTTTTTAATGTCTATTCGCAATAGCTAACATCTGTTTTCCGACTTGCTGACCGAGACTTACTATAGAAGTACAAAGAATTAGTACTTTTACATATTTGACTATACAGGCAGTCCTCATACTTACGGCATGTAAGGTTCTCGAAAAACGTGACGTAAATCGAAACGTCAGTCGTTAGACGTAAGTTTTTCATATATTTACATATAGAACTCAAGGGTTAGGTTCCACACGGACTCAAAATTAAAACAAAACTACATTTATAATAAAGAATATACAAACTTTATTATCAAAACTAAATTCTTAAAATAATTATCTTTCTAGTACTTATGTAATTATTAGTAATTTTTGGCATTATTGTGTTACTAATTTAAATAATAATGATAAAACTTTGAGAAACACAATATGTACTTTTTTTATTATGAAATAACGTAGGCAAACGAGCAGGAGGCTCACCTAGGGCAAGCGGCAAGGGCACCTCATGGGCACCCCTACCACTTGCAGAGCCCCGGATGCGTTGTCGGCCTTTAAGGAATATCAACGCTCTTTTCCATGTAATACGAATTACTAAATTAAACTTTTGGCTTATTGAAGCTATCAATTATAGATTCGAATGTATTTATTACGTCTTGAGTGCACTTTGTCCCTGAACTAAACAAAAATTCAGGTAGTTACCGCCAAGTGAATTCTCCTATGCCGGAAATCGAGACAATTGATGTATGTTTGAGGAAAAGTATCACAACATTGTCCGACGTAACTTAAAACGACTGCCTGTACTAATAAATATGTCTGACACATGTCCCTTCAATATTTCTCGTCCTAGTGTACCATAATAAAAATTACTTGTAATACATATAACAAAGTTATCCGTACCGGAAGTAAAAGGTACACAATTTACCACAACAAAACCAAAATAAATAAAGTACCTTTTATCAAGGAAAAGCCTCATATCTACGAATGACTGGTCCCGGTTCCTATCCACATCGCAAAAGTACAATAACGGCGTAAAGGTATTACGATTCGACACTCGTCGAAAAGCTATTGCAAAGGTGATGATTATTTAGGATATGGTCCAGATGAGTACATACGACACTTTGAAAGTTGAGTTGAAGCGAATGCGTTCCACTAAGCGCATTCAAAATGATAACGCTGATAACAAGAGAATAATTTCCGTTCCACTTCTCAGTGTTACAAACTCAAGTGGAATGTATTAAATGTCCTCTTTGATCCATCTCTTTAGGAGGCTCGGTTTGGGCCGAACAAAGTAAATGACATCATGAGTGATTATTTTCACCGCGGTCGCCCTGTGGAACAGCCAAAGCAGACAGCGGGTTATGGGTGTCTGAAGAGAAGAAAGTTTGTAACTGTAACGGCACTGTCGTTGGGAAATGACATCAAGTGACATTTTTATGTAAATTTATTTTGAACCAGGCGATAGGCAATCACGCTTGTCATTTTTATCACGGTCTTACAAATATTCTCTTTGTATAGCTATGCAAATCGACATGAACAATCGTTGAGTCGTCTCCGCATTTCTGGAATAAGTTCTTGGTTCTTCCTGTGTAATTCCACAAAACAAAAATAATTTGTGCTAAATATATCCTAAATAGAAGAATCCTAATAGAAGTAAGATGCCAATTATATATTGTGTCAACCAAAAGCAGAAATTCTTATTGTAACTGCTACTCTTCGTCTGCTTTGAATGGAGAAACATATCCTTCTCTAAGTTTCCGGAGTGTTATTCCAGGATGTCATATTCTACACTACAGTAGGTACTTCTGCTATCCGACATTGAAAAGTAACAAAGCTATTGATAAATATTTCAGACGCTCAGATACACCGGATCTTCCATGCGTGCTCCTAATTAGCAATCATAGGAATTGACAGATTTATTATTTATACTATTGGTGGTAAACGAGTAGAAGGCTCACTTAGGGCAAGCGGACCTCCGCCCATGGATACCCCCAGCCCTTGCAGAGCCGCGTGTGGGTTGCCAGCCTGTAAGGAATGTACGGTCCTTTCCTGATGGTCCCAAGTCGTAATGGTTTGGAAACATCCCCGCTAGCAGCTGATTCCACAGAGATTAATAATTTATTATTTTCTTGTTAACTCATTAGGACGCTTGCACATCACGCTTGATATCTGACTACTCATTTCACCTGAAGTGTTTGAGTTTTATAGGCATTATGCTGCTTTTTCTGAGGATAGCAGTCATGAGACCAATATGATTGTTAGAATGAAGACTGGAAGGTGGTATTAGAATACTTTTAGGTGCTTGGAAAAAAGTTGAATAAGTCATAGTCAATTAAATAGTCATAGAACTATAAAATCATTACATGATCAAATTTATCACATCGATGAAGCTAAAATTGATATTTACTTTAAGGAGCGTTCAGTATGACATAACGCAATATTTAAAGATTTTTACGCCTCAAGTAACGCGCTGTAGCATTCTGCTTTCTCCTTAAATGTGACGTTGCATTCAATTGACTACTCCAAAATTACATTAATGTTGCCTAAATCACCGGCCTTTTAATTGCAAGGCCTACCATTAGTACAAGCATAGGAGCCTCTAACGATATCCAAGAGACCTACCATTTTCATCGTTTTATAGAGAAATGTGTTTTTTTTATAATAGAAGTACATCAACAGTATCTATTACAACATTGTAAACTATAGTAATAAAGTTACTGTAATGTGAAATATGTAGGCCCTATATACTGCAATGTATATGTAATTAATGAAAAAAATTCTGATGGTTTGCTTTTTCTTCGCCTTCGAAAGCAATATCCTTTATTCCAATATTTTTTTAACTTATACATTATCTGTAGCTACTGGATCATCCGCTCGGACCTGAAAATAAACACTTTCTGAAAACCTTCGTTATATAGAGAAAATAAGTGCATTGTCCTTATGGCAAACCAAAAATCTGTGATGGGGAAACGTGGCGAATAGTCGCTGTATATAGTATCGACATTACACAATCTATTTTCAAACAAATTAATTGTATTTTACAAAGCTAAGCACATCCTTTAGTTTCTGTACCTGCCTAGCCACACGTCGAGATAATATGTCAACGCTAATAAGATATATCTCTTCACGTAGGGCGAGCTGTATACACTAGTCTTGACTTAAGCCTGCCTATATATGTTATATATATCATTTTATCGTCGGTTTGTTGTATGCTTTATATATCTTCACATAATATCCAACCTAATTAGATTTATTCATAATATAGCGGACAACGATGCTGGCGGATCTCTTATATAGTAAAAGAACACTGCCGCCCATAGACATCGCACCAGTCAGAACTTTGAGGCAAAATTTCAAGGGTCTCCGATTTCCTGACTTAGTGAGACATTACAAATTCCATTTCACACTGAATATTCTAAGAGCCCGTGGTAACACGTAGGACGACAGGGGTAATTTCTGCGTCAGCATGGCTCTCCCACAGTTGCGACAGTATTAAGCAATCTAAGGGTAGTGAATTAACTGTAAGGCGGAGTTTAAATAAACTGTGTTTAAAATTATTTATAAATATTAAAATTATAAGCATAATTTGTTCCAAATAAGAAATAGATACGTTAAAAAGTCACTTTCTATTCAGATTATAAGTTATTTTACATAGACAAACTTATTTTTCTTACGATTAAGATAGCAGATAACGGAGCAGGGGGGTCTCCGATATAGTAAGAGAACAACAGCGCGACAGTCCCCGCTTTGGTTGTGTTGCCCACGTTTTACGCCGCTTAAGCTGTACTAACCACACTATTCTGAAGACATCCCGGACGTCAGCCTATGCGAGATTAGCGATGCTCTGGAGCAGCTTAGAAACAATAGAGCTCCGGGTGATGACGGAATCACAACGGAAATTCTGCGAGCGGGTGGTAAACCGATACTTTTACTCCAGAGGCTGTTCGATTCCGTCATCCACAATGGTGTCACACCGGAGGCTTGGAGCAGGAGTGTTGTGGTCTTGTTCTTCAAGAAAGGTGACAACACCTTATTGAGGAACTACAGACCGATCGCACTCCTGAGCCACGTCTATAAGCT
>DWCF01000934.1:0-36239 GCA_018230265.1 Delias oraia
ATTGTTTTCATTAATCTTTTTAAAAGTTATTTAATTGTACAAAAGTAAGGGACTTGTTTGCATACATTTTTATTCATGCTTAATTTTTTTGACAGGTACCTACTATTGAGCTAAAATTATGAAATTGACTTTGCTTATAGAACTTACGTTATTACAAAATGTTTTTTTATCCGTTGTATTCCACCGTATATACTATTCACAGAACACAAACACCAGTACAATTCCATCAATCACATTTCACACAGACTTATACAGACCCTAAAAAAGGATGGCGAAATAAATGTCTATTTTCAGAGAGTTTCGGGACAGTGTATTTATTATACGCTGCCATATAACCGCCTCTGTTTAAAACCATTCAACCACCTTCCTCAAAATATACAAAAACGTCTATGAAATATAAGTTCCTAATGTACTATTAATTTTATGTTTATTTACAGGAAACTTGTCTATAGGTAATAAATAATAATTATTTCACAGGATTCGACTCCAGGACCTTATTTTTGAGACATAACATTTGAAATATAGAGTAAGAATTTCCTATGTGTTTGCTTATTTGTGTAGTTTCTCCATAAAAGAACTAAGTATATAGAAAACAAAAAGTCAATAATTTGCTTTTTATAATGCTCATAAATTTGTATCAAAAGCCTCATTGTAACATTTTGAATATTTTAAAAGTATTTACTAAAATCTCTTCCATTATTTGATAAATATGAAACTAAATGTAAAATTAAAATGAAAATGCAAAAATTTTCATTAAATGCAAAAATAAATAACTCTCAGTCGACGCCGTCTCTTGTCATCAGATAAGGATCCAGCTATTTCGTTGGATAACATTTGAATTTTTTATATTCGCCGAGATTGCATTTAACTTGCACACGCTCAAATAACTCTTTTATTTTATATTCATTTTTGCTATAAGGGAATGTTTTTTTCGTGAAAACGATTAAAAAACAACTTGTTTTAATTACCAATAGTAGTACCATTAGTTATTCCGATATATCGTTATTATTTTATATTGCAGTAGGTGACACTTTAAAAAACATATTTAAAACATGTGACTAGAAATAAAAGAAACTGTAAAAACGTATACAAGAGCATAAGAAAGAAAGTTTAATCCCTTAGAAAGTATTTAGTTTCTTTCTAGCTGTCGACTTTTTGCATTAAACTCGTGAACTATTCACAGAAATAGCAATTTTCATTTAAAATAATAAGCTAATGCGTTGTGAAGAGTTATGCAAGCGTGAATGAGATTGCGGCGTGGCAAAGCCTGCAGGCGGGGACAGATAAGAAACGCTTGCCTTAAAATATTTCCTATCAACAACGCGCTTGAACTTAAAACGAAAGGCAAATTTGTCGGTTTTGTTATGTAAAATATAATTTATCACTACTCGGTACGCCACCAACTTATTATATTTTAAAAACTAAAGAAACTTTATTATATTTTGGCCAATTTACACTATAAATTACAAGTTGTGTTATTATCACGTATGCGCTGTACTTTTTACAAAGATTCAATAATTCAAACATTTTCAACCGTGGGACAGCCATGCTGTAGCATATGCTGACGCACTAATTGGGCCGGCTCGGCCCAACTTATACTGGCGCACAGAATACTCAGCGTGAAACGGTACTTGTACTGTATTTCGCTGAGTGAGTGAGGATATCGGAGGCCCTTAAAAATGTCGCTTAAGTGGCGTAAAAAGCCGGAAACACAACCAATGCGTGGACTGTGGCGCGGTTGTTCTCGGTTGTTCTTTCGAACACCGCCGCTGAAGGGCAACACGCCGGAGCAGATGTGTCTCCTATATGGTGAGAACCATATAGAAGACACACCTGCTCCGTTGTCCAATATAAAATAAAAAAATAATAATAAAATCCGTTGTATAGTTTTCGCGTGAAAGAGTAACAAACATCCATCCACCTAATATTTTGCATTTATTAGTAAGACTTAAGTTTTTTCGATAAGCAGCTGCTATGGTTAGCGACTGACAAATTGCTAATAGTACGAAGCTAAAAATACTAATGCGGTTTCCTATTAGGTATACCTCTACATATAGTAAATAAAAACTCCTTTGTTTTGCTAAACTTTTTTTTATTATTTAATTCCGATTGAAGTTTAAAAATATCGACATTTCTGTTCCATTGGATTTATTTCTAGCGCTCGTAGGTATCCACCGGAAGCGCCCGCATTCTATCGATACTCGCCATTTTGTTTTATTTCAGTCTTCGTTTAACAGGCACAGAACTAAACTGGTTAACACATGGACGACTCTAATGGCTTGTATTGTCACTAACTAGGCCACTTCTCTGGATATGGGACACCGTTTAACATAGTTTGCTAACCTGTTTTGATTTTTTTTTGTTTCAAATATAGCGACATTGTTAGCTTTTGGGTCAAGGTGGATTGAGCTCTTGAAATAGCCAGAGTCAGTAAACTTTAAATTTAATAGTAAAATTGCTAATAGGTTTATAGAGAATTAAGTAAGACCGGACCAAACAACCTACAGACAGACGTGTTTTTCAAGACATTTTGTGTCCCGAAGCACTATTTTTTAGATTCAGCTGCCTTTAGAGATATTTCAAAACCAATACGACTGAGATCTTACAAAAAAGAGTGTACCCATCCCTAAAAGGCCGGCAACGCTTCCGCGGGCCAGCAAGGGCTGAGGGTATCTATGATTGGTCGACCACTTAAAATAAAAAGAACCTTATGAAAAATTTCCACACTAAACAGAAATTAAAAAAAATATTATTAGTTAATTATAATATTATTATTTAGATTAACAAAATACATAAGCAAAATCTGTTCGCTAAGGAACTCAACCCATGCAAGTGATTTGTATTAATTGTTTTACATATGATACTACAAACCTAATAAACATCGTAAATATTGGTAATCACATATTACCAGCGTAAAACAGTATTTGTACTTCGTTTCGCTGAGTCAGTGAGGATATCAGAAACCTTTGAAATTATACCGCTTAAGCGATTTAAAAAGCCGCCAACACAACCAATTTGCGTATTCGTATTCACGTCCACAGGTGGCGGTGATCTCTTCCCATTGAGCAAACCTACCTGCTCCGTTGTCGTTATATCATAAAAAATAATACGCAGTTATTGCGAAATTGGAGCTTCACCAATAAGATTGGTGGGTGTACGCGATACAGCTGACAATTTTCCTTTTCATCCACTCCCACTTATAATTCCGTGATATATGCGGCCTCTGATAATTGCAAAAATACTATTGCACTATTGCACATTATAATACTATATGCACAGTAAATCAGTAATAAAGGTGATTATATGTTTCAAAAGAAATGAAACCAGAAGCTTCTTGCTTAAATATGCGCATTACAAATTCTCGCGTACGTGAAACTTTATCACATAACACATTATGTACGATACGACGAAACGAAACATAACATTGATATAACGTGCAAATAACGATTAGTGAAGTAGACACTTCCTTCCGCTTCCGGTTCATCGTTTAATAACGCCTTCGGGAACTGTCTGAGCAACGAATTTGGAAGGTTTATTAGCTTACGCTCTGTCTGCGAATCGTGGACCGTTGCCAAATACTTCAACTCGCTTCTTAGTAACCTAGTAAAAACGGGAGGGTAGTATACGCTTAAAAATAATAAAATAAATATTTCCCTACAAGAGGTAAAAAAATACTATAAAAAAATTCCATACTATATTTATGTATTTAAAATGTCTATGACTGGTAATTCGTTAGGTTAGATTAGTTTACTTGAAACAATGTCTTAAACATTGTCATTCTCAGTGACGTATATTTTTTGTTGCAAAACTGAGAAAGTTTAATCAGATTTAAGCAAATTAAATTTTCTTATTTTATTTAGGTAAGGATATTAAGATAAATATATTGTTTTACATGTAAAAACGTACATGTATACAAAATGTACATTCGTAAATATTGACTACCTTTTTATATAGTTGAGTATGAGAATATTTCTAAATCTATTCACGATTCACGCCTTCAAGTAATTAAAAAATCTACACTCGTAAATATTTTATTTTATAGAGAAATACGTTATTCAAAACTCGAACAACCTTTACCTATTCCATAAACATTTACGATCGGTAAAAATCTGAAGCGCTCAAAATTTCCTGAAGCACTTTTGTAGGCCGTAAAGTGGTTTATTGTAGCCACAGGTGCGGTCTCCGAGACCACGACTTACTTCGCTCGTAAATGTGTGTTTACATGAGCCATCGATAGGGAAAGTCAAATGGGAAAACCTGAGGTCAGGACGGTATAGAATATTTTAAAATATAGCATTATAGCCGTCTAAATTCTAAAGACAGTCTAGTATTCAATGTATAAATTAAACAAACATTATATCTGTTTTATAACTTTCGCCCTATATGTAAATTGATTTTAACTTCAAAATGAATAATAGTTTTAAATATATTACGTAATTTATTATTAAGTAGCCTATAAAATATGTTATATTATAACACCCATTCAAATTATGTAGCATACATATGAGATTTTGAATTTAGAACACGTCAGTTAGCAATAACATAGTAAAATAAAAATGTAAACAACATCATTAATAAATCATTTATTTAAAAAAAAAAATTTGAGTAATATTTCCTCATTACGCCCATGCTAATATTCTACTTGTTTATTCATACACGTATTCAATGGCAGTACTAAGTGTTTACGACGATTAGAGCCACGTCTTATAAATAAAACAGAAGGGGAACTGTGAATACATTGATCTAACGGCTCAAAGCAACCATCGATTGCCGAATCCTTTATTGATGTGTACCGACTGTCTACCGTTCAATTAAAATCTTTTTTCTTTGTTGCAGACATCATTTGGAATGACTCAAATTAATCGGGAAACATTGGCCCCAGCGTCCAGGTAACTTTGTTTATGCTATCTCTTTTTTTTTACCTTTAAGTAACTTATTACTTCAAAACAAAATCGTTTTTACACTACATAACAACCTTTTTGCCTTTATCTGACACAAATAGAATTAACAGGCTTCAACAAGCAAAAACATAATTTGAAATTGCGTAATAATTAATTATAAGTACTCAGTTATTTTTAAATAACTCTAAAAACTATTTATTTCTCTGTAATATTAATATTATGTTAGAAATTCATTAACTAAATTTGTTTTGCTTGGGTAACTTTTGACAGCGTGTATGTAATACGGATAATGAAAAGGGCTATATCAAAAACGTTACAGTCGTTTATTGCATGGGAGCATAAACATGCCTCTAGGGACTGGGAAGGTTAAATTAAATGATATATTCAACCGGACCCTATTTCCTGAACAACAAGGACATACTAAGAGCAGTCAAATCAACAAATTGATCTGACATTAATGTGTATATGACTACGTGTGCGAATTAGGATAGGAATAAATTAAATTAGACTCATACTTACATCTGAGTGATATTTGATTTTACAATTCAATAAAATAATTCTTGTTTTGTATAAGTTTTGCCAATTGCCTGCCTACGTATTTTAAAACTATTAGGACTATATAAAAGCTTAACTTTCCCTTGAAGGCCAGCAAAGTACTTGCACCCCAATTCGAATTAAGGATGTCTATGATCTTATCTTAGATGAAACTTGCCAGTTTAATACAAAGCCACTCATTTGTTACAAAGTTTAGATAAAGTTAATTTTATTTATTGAGTCTGGACATAACCTCCACTTAATTTAAGCTTGCCAACAATCTTACCTGACAATAAAGAAACGACGATAAAGTCTCTCCAATCACACATATTATAAACTAGATTTAGTATTTAATTGAATATAAGTTTGATCACTCTTTATCGCCATTTCAGCATTCAAAACAATACCTATCATATATTCCGTTCATAGATGCGCTGTCAAATTCCGATTAAGAAATAATAATTTATTTACATTTAATTAATATAATTTATATTGTTACCTAGAAATTTTTCGTAGACATGTCTGTTTTAACTAATTATTTTAGTCATCAAAGTGAACGAGCGGTCCAAACACGGTCTATACATCTTTATAGAGTATGTTTTAGAGTGATAGCGAGATCGCGTGCCTTGCCCAATTAACGCCATAATTTCACACAACATAAACTGAAATCCCGCGATTAATATTGTAATCCACTCAAAACTGCTCCATTAATTTATATGGTACAGACGTCTACTTAATTTGAATATAATGTAATAACAAATGCCCCCATTGATGCTTGATGCTTTGTAATGTCAGGGTTTGCGTTAGCATATATCTTACATAAGCTAAAATGTAATTAAAATATCATCAACATAATAATTATATAAATTTATTCTAAATATATATAAAATTAATTATTTACAAAGTGATGCGAAACAAGTTACTTATTGTTTGAGTTATTAAAATTTGGAAAAGTATTAAAACATACCTTCATAGACTTAATTACATCTAAAATTATATAGCAATTCTTGAAATATATGAATATAATAATAACCTGAGTTTAGCAATTTTTTTTAAAATTTACATAGAAATCACCTATGAAATTTTATTGTCACCGAATAATATTTAATTCGTATTTTGAATACATTTGATCTTAGCCATTAGAGTAGAATGTGTAAAATGAAGTTTGCATATGAAAACGGTATCATATTAATTATTTAAACACGGTTTCAACGTTTCGCATTCATTACATCACACCTACGCTTAGTACATACGATTTAATCCTGTAACAAGGAATTCGACAAATCGATTTCCAGCGAAACAAGAAGCAGAAAATACCATAACAGTTTCCAAAGATACTCGTACGATAGAATATTAAAAAAATTAATTAAAGAGCTACGAATCTTAGCAAAATACATGTAGATTATTGCTAAGTCGGCTTTCGAAAGCCGTAAAAGAGTAAAGAGTAGCTAAATGATTTTATAAGCCTATCATGAAGCGAGATGAGTTGAGTTTAATGTCTGCATTTATAATTTAATTCATATTCGTTTGGTCTTTGAAAGGGCTTGACAGTGGGCGAGTGTCTTAACACTGTACATCCATTGGAAAACCATGCTGTAAAGCATATGCTGCCGTACTAAAAGCAATGGGTTGACCAAAATGATACCACGGACTCACATAAAACCAGCGTGAAAAATATTTGTACTGTGATTCGATGAATGAGTGAGGATATTGGAGGCACGCGAAATTATACCCATCAAGCGGCGTAAAATGCCGGCAACAAAACCTAAGCGCGGATTGTAGCGCGGTCGCCATGCCCATGGGCGGCGGTGGTCTCTTACCTTATAGGAAACCCGCCAGTACCGTTGCCTGTTCTACAATAAAATATATTAATAAAGATATCTACTTTTATTGACATACGTAATTATCGCTGAAATGTTCAATTATTTTAACTTTGTCCAATTAAGTAATAGTTAAACTAAATGTAAACCGATAAGTATTTATTAATATAAGATATAGTATTTATTAATAATAGCTTTCTTACTTTCCGAAAAAAAGAACTGTTGGACTGTAGCTACGTTTCTTGAAGGTTAAACAACGCCTTCAAGGTTTTTCATTTTTTTTATTTTTTTTTATTTAAGGAACAAAAATACAAATAAGTCATAACATTAGAAATTTACTGCGTGACATAATTCTCAAAGAGGACTTTCTGTAATTTGTTAATATAAAAAAACCCAACATTTTTATCTTGGCTCGCCTTTTATATAATAAAATTGCAGTTGTAGGTATATATAAAATAAGATGAGACAATTAACTTGTATAAAGTTAAGTATTCCGAGTTAAAACCTTCTGTTTCCTGCTTTATCAGCGCAAACGGCGCTTTAAAGTGCCTCACATAAATTAAAACCGTCAATCTGCACCTTTTGTTGAGACGCTCACTCAATTCTTCGTTAGCAATCTATCAGTCTGCAACATAATTGATTGCTGATCAAACAGCTAAATCGCCACCTTGACTAGCCACTGTTTTTCCTAACCTATTCATCATGCGCTATCTCCTAGAACAATTATGCCTCTATAGTAGTCGTTATATGGGAAATGATTTCAAACTGAAAAAGAGTCAGTAATTTGATCACTCCATACTTTTTAATTAATATGTATATTTCATGTAATTCCAATTCCATCCATGTCATAATTATATATCTTAACTATTTAGTTATTTATTTTGTAGTATTTATATTAACTAAGAATTCTGTTATATCCTGATGCCAAAATAATTATGTTTTTTACGTCATACAATCTACTATTGAATAGCTAAAAATTAAAGACTGTAAATTAAAATTTAAAATACAAAGGAAATATTTACAAATTCGTTATATTTATAGAGAAAGCCTTAAAAGTTACAACCCCTCACAATTTTCACGAAACCGTGGTTCGAGGTTCTTACAAAATTATTAGTCGTAAAATTCGCCGCCCATCTTATCTTCAATAGAATAGCTTAAGCAGTATTTAGCGAACGGAAAAGTCCGACATCTCAACATAAATTAATGGTTTCAGGGCGTGGCCGTGAGATGGCGCGCGCGGGAATGCTGCACAGAGGAAAAAATGGACCTGAGTGAGTATAAAAAAATATACGAACAATTACGGTAGACCTAATTGTTCTTAAAACGAATAAGATATATTGGTTTATTTTCTAAGCGCCCGCAAAAGCAAACACACCGGTAACTAAAGTAAGAATAAAACCACCCACGCAGTCTCTTTTGAGGCTTTTGGGAACTGTTTCTAGTGTATTTTGCGTTGCAATAAACACTAATTTCATCATCATCATCATTTTAGCCGTAGGACGTCCACTGGACATAGGCTTCCCCTTCGGACTTCCATTCATACCTGTCGGAGACGACGACGTGGTCTCTACTCTAGCACTTTTCTTCCCCATCGGTCATCTGCTCTGAATGCAATGTAGCCTGCCCATTGCCACTTTAGCTTGCTAATTCGGCGGGCAAAGTCGGTGACTTTAGTTTGTCTACGGATCTCCTCATTTCTGAGTCGATCACGTAACGAAACTCGAAGCATAGCTTTGAGATGAGGCCGATCGTGAGAGACCACGTTTCCGCAAACACTAATTGCGACGAAAATATTGCAAGAAAAATATAACCCAAGTAACGTTGTTATCGTCATATAAGTAAAGTTGTCATGTTGATTATACACGACATAGCACTTAAGATTTGGCACACGCTTATTGTAATAGACATGGAAAAGAAGCTTGAACTTCGTGATTCATTATTTGTAACAACATTGGCCTGCATAGAATCGTAATACACAAAATTCGCTTTTAGTATAAGAAAATACATTGAGGAAATATGTGTTAATAATACTTTAACATCATATCATGTATCCAGGTAATTTTAAATGCGTATAAGAGTGAATTATGCGTAGACAAAGTGGATTGGAGTTCACCAAAGGGCCGTCCTTGAGAGACTTGAAAAGGGCGGGGGTATTAGGCAAGAGTGGAGGACGTCAGGTGCAAGCCTGATAGAGCAATTACTTATTTTAATATTTTTTCACGGTCCCTATCGCTCGAAAAGATATTATCACCGCATAAGCTGACAATCTTATTTGAAAAACCAATCTTCTTAGATCTCTCCGTATTAATTGATACAATTGAATGCAACCAGGCAATTTTTTTTTTGTTATATAGATTTCAAGATTTCATCTACGTTGAATTAGAACTGTTTAAACACGAAATCCTTTCTGAAATTAATTTCCAGTACAGTTTTAATTAATAATTTAATAGATCAAAAACCAATTATAGTTTATTAAATTTATATTCTAGAACATAATTAGAGTATAACCTATCTTCGTTATTTGCGGATATTTACTACTTCTTTGTACCATTTATCTTGATTGACTAAATAGATTATTGCATTGTCTTAACGGTAAACTTCTCAGACTTAATATCCCAATGGATCTTGAAAGATACTGGAAAGAGGGATGTACAATTCATTAGGGATTATTTATACTCGCAGACGTAAGGAGATATATGGAAATGTTACTTATAGAATTCACTATATTAATAATAGTATTATATATATTTACCTTATAGTTTTATGTATTATTTTATTTGACACGAGAAATAACTTGGCTACGAGAGGCCTGTTATAATTTATGAAATTTTGAAAAATTTTGATAAATGCTTTAGTATTTTTTTAGTTGTTATAAAGAAATTAAAATGTTTATTCCCGCTAACAAGTACTTAAAACTAAACGGGTCTGTTAGTTGGCATAAAAATTAAAAAATATCTACGCCTAAAGGCGTTTTTTCATATAATATTAAGTTATATTTATGTACATGTACGTACTCGAATAAGTTAAAAATGATGTAATTAGTTTGTCCCTTTCAAACATCTAAACGATTTCATATTTATTTATTCTTAATCGATCAAACGGCCAAACTCAATTTCGCTTCATTACATAATTGATGATCCGATCAGAGGAACGGGATAAAAGGTTTTTATATTTGTTTATTTTTGTTTCTGTTATAATTTTAATTATAGTCTATCTAGAATAGTGTTCTAAAATAAGTCATTACGCCATTTATCCAACATCGGGTTTAGGATGCGAGAAATTCAATGCAATTTAATTATTTATGTGACCAAAGTTTCAGCCTACCTGTGCTACATGTTTAGCACCAATATATACAAACAGCGCCGGAATTCCGCTCAACTTTATACCTACGTCCGTGTTTATAACTATTCAATATTAAAAGCTGTTTCGAAGTTGGACCTCGTTCAGTTGGGTCATTTATTGTAGGTTCGGTGCAACTTTATCAAACTGACCGCATTGCGTTTGTGCATATAACAAGGATGTTTCAGACATCTCTGTGGCTGAATTTGTAGTTTTACAACATATTATTTGCGATAGCTTGCGATACTTGTGAACCACTTATTAGGTACGCACCCAAACTCCTCTAGCGTGCCATTTGTAAACATTATATTTAAGAAAAATAAACTTATCATATATGGTTATGTATTTTAACTACTAGTGACAATTTTTTTAAGTAAAGCATTAAAATTTCACTTTTAATTCGTGAAAAAAATTATGAAATATGTATTTTAATAACTTTGAAATTAAACAATTTATTCTATACTTACATTCAAGTACAGAATCTCTATCAGTTTGACTGTAAAGCAATAGCTTTTAGCTTCGTATTAGCCTAGATTACTCTAAATCGCCATACTGCCTCATTAAACAACCAAAGCCTATAGATTATGGACTTATCAATTTAGGATTACCTAAACGTTTCATTTCAATGATACTCACGAGTATCGGCATTTGA
This sequence comes from Delias oraia, assembly GCA_018230265.1. Lineage (NCBI taxonomy): Eukaryota > Metazoa > Arthropoda > Insecta > Lepidoptera > Pieridae > Delias > Delias oraia. The sequence goes on from DWCF01000934.1 coordinate 11,247, forward strand.
TTAGGATTTATTAGTTTAGCATTATCGTGATTGAATGCCATATTCTGTCATCTCAATAAAAAATAAATAATGTTTTTCAATCTAGATTCATATCAGTTAGAATTTAGAATAATTAAATAAAGAATTAACCTAATAAAACTTCAAAAAAAATCAATTGATTAACCAATTTATTTACTAAGTATTAAGATACCGAATTATATAGGTACACTTTTATTGAGAGCATGTTCTTAAAGGAGGATATTATGAACTTTATGGCGTTTAGAAGTGGTTTAGTGTCCCGTAAAAGTTTCCGCGAGTGTGGATCGCGGGCTCATTATGTTGATGATCAAAGCTCTCTTGACGTCATGACCCCTCGAAGACCCTCGTAAAACTATTTTAATTCCCATCTCTATCTTCGTCCAGTCAATAAAAGAAAACTACTTATTTGTCCCTAATTATAAATGCTTGCATTTTCGTGCTAAGTAGATCTTACAATGTCATACAATTCCTCTTGTCTCATTGTGTATTATGAAGTACATATATCTGCTTCCGTTCAGAGTTATTTTAATATCAAATACGCAGTAAGAGTGTATTTATACAGAAATAGAACTGTAAGCTAGAACTCTATCGGTCACCGACATAAAAACCTAATTATTTTTAATTAGTTTCGCTTCTGTGCATATAATTATATCATATGCTTCAGATTTCTACGAAAGTGTATGCAAATTTTTAGATTGAAATAGAAACTTCCACTTTCCTGACTTCATTGAGTTCACGATAGAAATTCAAAGGCTTTCTAATTTATCAAAACGTAATGTTATTTATTATTCTGTAAATAATATTATGTTTTATTTATATGCATACATAAATGTCATCTACAAAAAATTCCATCTTACCTGTAAGATTATCCTGGTTTATGTCGTGGCCGACTCCTGAAACTCCATTGATTACCCCTATATTTGCACTTAAATGACTTATTATGTATTTTAAGATAGTTTTAGAATTCGAAAATTAAATTAAAGTTAATATGTAAATAGATGATGACAGATTCTCGTAAGAAAAAAATTGTTTACAGTCTTAATGGTTAAGGCTTTTGTTATGGTTCCGAAATACTCATAAATTCTGTAAAGAGAATAAAAAATTGTAGCAATAATTCACATTAATACAGTAAAAGATATATCATTACAATTTGATAATGAAATTAATACCACTCAGACTTTGTGGGACGTGATTTGAAACGGTTTCCCATTTAATTGAATGCAAACGATGTAATTTCCGATTCCTGATGGCATTCCACCTTATCGTTTATCCGCACTTTTATTACAATTTACAAATGTCGAAATGTAGGTGTTTATTGCCGTGACATTATTGAATATTTTCCTTAACAACACATGCCTTCAAACGCGACTACGAACTTTCATCATCATCATTTCAGTCGTAAGACGTCCACTGCTGGCCACAGGCCTTCTCTTCGGACATCCATGCATACATGTCAGAGACGACCTGTATCTATGAACTTACTACATCTCATATTAATGATTAGTTATCTGTCATTTTTGATAGCAATTAAAAATACATCACAATGTAATAGTTGTCGTAAAATTTTATTAACTATGTCTATTATTTTTATAAGATTCCAGTAGGTGGTATTATAATATAATTTATTAACAGTATTCAGTAAATATCCAATAGAATATACGACAATATGTAAGTAATACGAAGCTCACCTTAGTCCTCTAATATTATATATAAAAATATTATATTAAAGGCTGAAGTAAAGGAAAAATCCATTGAATGAGATTAGGCAGTCGTCAAATTTGTTTAGGATTACAAAAGTTACTATTTACATCCAAAACTGTAGCTCATTACATGGACAAATATTTGGATAACCCTAATTTTTGGCAAGTCATGCCTCTCACCTTATTTTACAGACATCATTTATATTTTATTCTAATACATATGATACATTTTTTGTACATTTACAGCTATTTATTATAAGATGATAAAATACAGTAGATAACCATTTAAAAATTCGAGATAAGATTTTTTAATCTTTTCTAAATAATATTATCTCAAGAACTTTTTAAGAAATTGATTTAAGGTAAAACTTTGATCATAAAGGATTCTTTTGATGCACTAAGATCATTTTTGCCCATTGTCCAGTCAATATTCATATCATCAGACGTTTCGCTACAAGACTTGAATCTTTGAATTCTTAACGCAATACGTGACTATGCTGTTTAACTAATTTAGCTGGCGTCAGTCATAGTAATATACAAATTCGGAACCCTTTACACACCCGAACAATATTTCAGGGTGTGCCATGATTTAGTGGCTATTTCTTTAATCAAAGGAAGTGTTACCATGCAAATAGACTGATACAATCTATGATTATCGTCTATGATTTCTGACATACATTAGAATTGACACAGATGATTAATAAACTGCTGTATTATTCGAAATAAATACATTAAGTACATTTTATTAAGGAAATATTACACATTACTGGTTGAATGAGTTGTTTTATTATATAAAGATATATCTCTATGGTAAGAGACAACCGCCGCACATAGACAACTTCAGCGGTATCGATTCATGGGTATTCGATATTCTCACACAATCATCGAAACAACAATTACAGATACAAACTTTACAGACTTACAAAATATTAAACTTTAATCATAGATAGTAATAATTCAAGTCATATTATATACCAAACATAACTACACCTTGTTGAGATACTTTATAAAGGAAGTCGCTGGATGCAGGTCGCCTCCGACAGGTATGCATGGAGGTACGAAGGGGAGACCTATGTCCAGCAGTGGACGTTCTACGGCTGAAATGATGATGATACTTGTTTCGGGAAATAAAAAAATCGGTAATATCGAAAAGAATCGAATTTATGACGTGCCAACATAGACAAGGCTAATAGTGTAACATTTTGTAACAGTGGTAAAAAGAATTAATTATAATATTCAAATAATTAGGTACAGGTCGCTTCCCACCTGCTTGGTGGGCGCTTTCCAGAGCCTAGAGCAAACGTTTCATGAAAACTAAAAGACAAAACGATAGTAGACTACTGAAAGCTCATTGTTTCAGTTTAAACGACAGAATAAATCTACGTATGTGTAAATTAATAAAACATTTCTCTTTTCAGCTGTTGAGAGGGATTTTATGGAACAGTATTATACAATTTTTATCGTATATCCCGACATATCACTGCCTGTCATATGGGGCTCAAGGTGTTTTTATTTGCACTGATTATTTTACAGTTGCATTTGCAGAGGACGCAACGGTTGTTGTTTGCTCTGTAAATAATCGTTTAATTTCATCTGACCCGACGAGTTTCCAACGTATTGTATTACGAGTAAAATATTTTCCACATTTTCACACCTAAGCCTCGATTTAATGTTTATACAAAGGTAAATATATAAAGGAAGAATAATGGACTTATGATATAATCTTTTTTAAGAACATGCAAAGCATACATCATTTTTATAGCTTACAAGAGCTTTAATAATTATGTAAAACAATTTTGTGAGATATTCAAATTTTAACCTTTAAAGAGAGCGATATTACCGAAGGCAGCTTTGTGATCGCCACCTAAACTTTAGGCCTTTTAATTTTATTAAATAACTTTCGATCCTACAATTAATAATAAATAAATAGATCATCTACTATCAATAAGGAACTACGGATAGCGAAATCTAATCCTGTTATATGACTTCTGATTCGCTCTGTACAGAAGATTGAATACCGTGCGACGCCGGGGCGGGTCGCTAGAATATATTATAGTAATGTGTCGCTCCTCGCTGGGAACGTGTTGCAGTTTCCCTGACGAAAGTGAACGTTCCCCTACACCCCCTACCCCAGACTACCGCAGACGTCTCAGCTATCCTTTCTATGTATATATATGATAAACAATATTTTTAAGCATGCGTAAAGTCTAATACTTTTAGTTAAATATTGTCATAGAACTTAAATTAAATCCTACGTGAACAATGATAAATCGAAAATACAAACCTGTAATTGTTTTTTATTCTTGCGTATTTCAGCTAAAGCTCTTTTTTGACTCTATTAGATGTTACTGAACCATGTATAATGTATATATCCGTGAAGCGAAAACTTTTTCTATACGCTTCACTAATTTGGCCGTCTCATCCGAAGTGATACGACGTGCACACATAATAGCAGCGTGAAACAATATTTATATATTTTCCTGAGTGAGTGAGAAAATCCGAGCCCCTTGAGATTTAAAGTGCAAGCGACGTTAAAAGCCTGCAACACAACCAAAACGCGGATTATGGCGCGGTTGTGAATGGACGGCGGAGATCTCTTACCGTAGAGGAAAGCCGCCTACTCCGGTGCCCGCTATACTATAAAAAACACATAATATGCATAGTGTATGAATTCCCAACAATGATTCTCTATTGGTATCAATTATGCAATTAACAAACATGCTTCTATAACTCTATATCATTGGGTTGAATTTCCTTAGCCAATATAATTAAAGGGATATTCTTAGGCTGTATTTATCGTCACCCTTATAGTGTTAGCGTAACATTGAGTTTGACAACCGCCAGCTTAATTGACATAGTGCTTACGTAACTTAGCCAATATTGTGTGCCGAATATATTGTCGAAATTAATGGTTCTTCATTAAATAATTTGTTCTCGTGCGAACAGTAATTCTTAGTTATCCAACTACCAATAGTATTTGTCACTTGATTATTCCCTGGATAACAAAAATAGCAAACTTTTTCTTATATTCTTAACCTCTGATATTTTATTAACAGTGCCTTAAACTTACTTATCTATAGTATGTAAGAAAAAAGACGTAGTAATACAACAAAAAAGTTTTTACAATATATTTTGTATATATCGGAATATATAACTTCTGAGAATTCTTTATCTATATGTTTGCCTCTTACTAACCTCGTTCCGCAAGGGCCTGGGTTCCCAGAGAAAAGGAAAAAAATATTTTAATCGACATAGATTAATAAGTCTATAAAGTGACCAGTGTATAGTAAGCTAATATAGACCATTCACCTACTAACACGCGCGCAGCTTTTTCCACTGCCATTTTAAGCAAATTACGTGTATGAACACGGGGTTGTATAATTTAAGCTCTTCGGTTAACGAGCTAGTGCTCAGTTGTCACTTATTGCAGTCTCCATGGCCTATATGTATTGTTTATGAATTTATTCTAGTACTTATTCCATATTTTCTCATACATTCCTAACAAACATTGTTACAGTGCAAATTGTTTTAATGTAATTATAACAATTTAACCTTATAATTGGTTATACTTAATTATCTTAATATGTTAGTATATAATTTATGTATCACGTTCTTTGTCCGCAATTTAATTCTAAACTACTGAACTGATTTTAATAAAATCTTGCACTTTATGCAGTTTCATCCAATTTGAAAGGTTAGCTTTTATCTCAATTTATAATAGCAACTTTTATTTAATTGATTTAGGTGGTATGGCGTCCACCATTTTTGAAGTCTATTTATATGTCCACATTTTCACAATATTTTACTTAAATGTACACAACGACAATATTGTGACTATTCTAAAGTACAATACTAAGTAATACTGCATATGAAGATAGCACAGTTTTTCTAAAGCTAGGATACAGCGTGTGTAAGATTTTCACTTGTAACAATGCCTACGTGTAAAGTGCTTTCGTGTCATCGACCTCTCAATGACCAAAGTATGTACCGACTTTTTATCGTTTCCTAGGGCCTTTTGCTTTACAAATTATATTCTATTGAATAAGTATGTTTATATATCATTCTAGTAGCTTTATCTCAATCAAAGTAATATTCGTCAGCCTGGAAGCAATATAAATAAATATACACTTGAATTCACTACAATGTTTAAAAATTCTTTTATATCTAAAAGACCTTTTAATTCTAATAATATATAAAAATTCTGAACAAAAAGTGTTTTTGAATATTTTTATTCGTGTATGAATGTTTTACATTTTGAAAATCGTAATTTAAATAAATTTTAGTTAAATAAACTGGTTGAAAAAAATAATTAATAAAAAAGCACAATTCGTTTTAAGAAGCTACGTTAAAGTTATCATTAATTAGATAATTTTCATCAAAATCACGCAATATGACAGCATGTACTATGCCATAGAAGCATATTAAGCATAGAGCCAAACAATCAATTAAAATTACTAGTTGTTTTTTTTTTGTTTGTCAGCGTTAGTATTGCATTGCATATGAATATGCCATAACGTTTGTAAACGAAAAAAGCCCGCAAAATCGATATTTAATGTCTGTCTTTAAGCGGCTCGTAAAATCCTGACCGTTCAACCCTCGATGGTTCAAAACGCATAACACTTCAGTGCATACGCCAAATGTTACTTGTATACAAGTGGGACTTGTATTCTAACGACAGACCTGTTCAGCTCGTCACTTTTAGAGGCCGTTACTTGTTTCCATTAGCACCTGGTCCTCAAAGCGAGTGTGATTAATCTAATTTATCCGTTTAAATCCTGAATTGCTCTTAGCATGTACGTGCCCGGTACGCCGTAGGGCTAGTCTTTGCCTCCTAACATTTTATCATCTTGACGTCACTCAAACTTGTATTATTATACCTCCTTACCTTACCTTATTATATTATTATAATAATACAAGTTTGAGTTTGCTCTTACCTGCGATTTTTGTTTGGCCTATTTTTTCAGAGACGTTTTAAATAAAAATCATCCTATTTTCTCTCTGAATCTACAGATAATTTATATATATTTTTATTTACATACTTATTAATCATTTATTATTTATATAATAGTATATTTAGTAGATAAACTACAGTTTAACACACAGTTACAATTACAGTTTTACAGTTTAACGGTAACTAACAATTATTTTCTCATCAATAAAGCATGGAAAATTCAATCAATGTTGTAGTAGGGATAGGTGAAACTGGAGACGCGGATAATTGATTCGCATTTAATTTAAATTAGCGGGCATCAATCTATGTGAAAGCAATATGTTATAGTATAGTTATAGTTATAGTTCAGTTGTTTTTAATCATCCCGTGGGAGAGCCATGCTAAAGCATATGCTGACGCACTATTAGGCAGCCTCGTGCGAAGTAATACTACGGACTCGCAGAATACTGAGCGTGAAACGGTACTTGTACTGTGTTTCCGCTGAGTGACTGATATGGGAGGCTCATAAAAATGCCGCTTGGCGTAAAAAGCCGGCAACAAAATCAATGTGCGGATTATGGTGCGGTTGTTCATGGGCCGCGGTGTTCTCTTACCATATAAGAGAACCACCTGCTCCGTTGTTTGCTATAGAATAAAAAAAAAATATGAATTTTTTAAAATAATAGCGTTTTCGGTACACATTATAAAGTTTATTTGAATTTGAGAAGCTTAAAGTTAGAATTGCTTGACTTGTTGTATATCCATCTAATATATATCTATCTATCTCTATAAATCTACGCGAGATATTTATCTGTAGATACCAGATAAATATCTCGATCTCTACCAGATCAGGTAAACCGTGATTAGAGGGAGAGTCGATAGTAATCTGATTTGTGAAGTTGGCCCTAGCTTATTATTAAATACATACCACAAAAAAATATATATTTTCTAATTATCTTTCTTATTTAATTATTCTTGTGATGGAATCCCTTGCAGTTGATAAGGCTCGTCTAATTGAAACGGAATGAACAAACGACGTAACTTCTGCATGGACGCGCTAAAGATTTTAGCTTGACTAGTCACAATCAGGAATTGGCATCTACATCCCCTTCAGCCCCTCATAGATAATTAACTGCAGATAGGTACCCCATGCGGGGAGCGATGATTTTATACTCCGCTCTTCGTAAGGCGAGGTTTGGAGTGCGGTGATAGGGTTCAAACAATTTGTTAGGGTGGCCTAAACGGATGTGATTCTATTGATTTTTAAACTTTTGTGCTCAACGATACACCGATTCGTTATATTCTCTTAATTTCTTTTAAACTTGCGGAGAAATATAATATAAATAACATAGATAATTCTATAAATAGATCATATTTATATAAATCAAATGAAATTGTAATGTCTTGGAAATCACGAAATATTTCAGTAATGTAGTCTGACATTTGTATAACTAACTAAAAATCTTTTATAAATCTATCTAAAACTAACTTAATTATTTTGACTTAATAAACGATATTTTAACTTTATTTTAGTTTATTGAACTTCTTGCAATAATAGTCACGATATGGCATTCAAATTCAAATAGAAGTAATTTACATATCAATGCCAAAAGCGTACTGACCAATAAGCGATAATATATTGTTGGAATTACGTAGAATACATTCGCCAGACAAATAAATCACACAACTAATGCAGCATCCTGCCATAGGGTCGTCGCTGCTTATTGTCGAGGTGACATTTGCTTAGTGCCGGGAACTTGAACGCCCTATGTGGGCCCCTCTCGCCATGGCGACGGGGGTAATTTATTAATTCTCGTTCGCACTTAACATTTTTCAAATCTTTGTGTGACTCTCATCAAATTCACATATAGGACACCGGTTCTGCGTACACCCTAAGTTTTGTGAAATTGCATTCAATATATCTGTAGTTTACTTTAGGACAAAGAAAGTTATACATTACTAGGCATCATCTGGTTTGTCTAAAATATGAATTACAAGTATCAAGTTTTTTTTGCGAAACACAGTACAAGTACCGTTTCAAGCTGAGTATTCTATGAGCCCGTAGTATCATTCGGAGCCGACATAATTAATGCGTCAGCGTATGCTTCAGCATGGCGCTCCCACATATTGCAGGTTATTTCAAGTATATTTACAACTTCATAAATTTATCCGTATTTATGAACTAAACAAGAAGTCAAGTTTGTGTACTTTATACAAATATTTTAAACTACTGTTGTATTTTAGATGCAATATTAAATACATGTTCCCATATTTAAGGAAACCGCAAAACCGTTCTCTACATTTCCATAAACCAGGTAAATTAATAAAATAGTTAACACTGAAAATATACCAAATCCGAAATATGGTTTTATTTGAGATTTCTTAAGAAAATTGCAACTTGACAAATGAAAGAGTATTCATTCAGTCTCTAGTTATGAATGCAGCCAATAAAAACAGATTGCAAACATAGTTTTTGTAGGCGTCGTCTAGCCACAGTCTAGGATCGATAGTCTGCTTCCCCAAACTTCATTACGTTACTTAATTTCATTACAGCTCCAATTTGCATACGGCTTTCGTCACCTAGTGTTGTTTAAGTGATAATATCTGATGGAAACTTTGAGTTAATTAATGTATCTTGTTAGTTATAAATAAGCCATCATAAATCTATATTTTTAAACAGCACCTAAGGTAATTGATTATATTACTCTAGAGTTATATATAAAAACTATTTTATGGTGATTTTATCAGCATGGAATTATAAAATAACAAAATCACACCACAGGTAGTTACCATGTGTCAAAGAATTTCAAAAAGCGTTTAGATTTTTCGATTCTTATTTAAAAATAATTTATCTTTAATATTATTAAAAAATATCGAAATTTTTAATTATCAAGATATTTTTTATACTTGTCACATAAATCATTTAACGTTATACTTTTAACGTTAAAAAGGCAATATAAATATAATGAACCACCTTTTTATAATATAAGTTATGATAAATAAAGGAATAACGGCTGTACGGTACCTGTGAAATGAAAATTTACATATATCAGATCAGTTGCGGGAAACATAAATTTTCCTGAGAAATTACTCTTCATCGTGAAATGAAAATGTCACCGTAATGTAATAGAAATTTGATATTGCGCTCCGCAATGTCGCATGGTAAATTCCAATGATTGTCTGAAAATGATTTAGCGCCAACGCTAACCTCTCCCCTGGCTATATCCTATGACCGGAAATTTAGAATAAATTACACATGCCCCAACTGAATTTTTATTAATAAAATTATCGTCTGTCGGGTAAATATTATTTAAAATTTATTTTCAATCGCATATATTAATAAATCACTAACATACAAATCGTTTTTTATTGCCTTTCATCTCACCAACAGTACACAAATAGGATCTATATTATTTATGTGTTAAATAATAATACAACAGGCCGTGTTATTAATTATGAGCTTAACCAGGCACGTTGGAAGGCTGTACTTTAAGTCCATAATAGATCCGTAGTAAATAACTTCAACAATTCTTTCCGGGCTAGCCCAGCTTCTACAAAACGGCGAGCTACGAGAGGAAGCTAATTGCTTAATTAACGCCACGATCTGAGGTCGTCTGGCATCACTTTGCAACTATTTATATTCCTTTTTTCTCTACTCAGAGGCTTCCTTTAAATTCAGTAGTACGAAGCACGCACTGTACTTCGTAGCCTATAGAATCAGGAAGTGTTACAGTTTAGCTTTATCTGCAGTTTAATAATAGTTGAAGAATTTAAATTTTTATATTGCAGCTTTGTTACGGAACCGGAGTACTGTAAATTGTTTTTAGTTTTCGAATTTAATTATCAAACATAAATGAAGATTGAATAAGTTTCATATCTCCATACTTCATACATGTTTATGACATGCTGACAGTTATAATAATATATCGCTTTCTGTAATGGGTAGATAAATGAATAAAAACTCATAAATCCCCATTACTTTCTGGCACGCAATCATAAACCTCAAAACCTGCGAAGTAATCCCAACGCTGATTTATTTCGAAGGGACACATCGGTCTTTTGAGTAGAGAAGTTCAATATTGACTTTCAAAATTGCTTTAAACTGCTGCAGACGATAATGATGGGGTGTGATTGGGACTTTAAACTCTAATATAATGGTGGAAGATCACAATTGCTTTCTTCAAGTCAATTGTCTAAAGTGCTGTAGAGTCGCCTCGCTTATTGGCATGTCCTTAAAGTTTTCTCGAGCTGATAAGAGTTTGACTGTTCAGTAAATTTGCTTGATTTTCATTAATTTATGTAGGAGATATTCTTCTGGATCTGTTTGGACTACTTTTTGAAAAACAAAGTACTACTTTTTTAATAAAAATAAACAATTTTAAATATAAAACTTATAGTATGAATTATAATATTTTCTTACAACTGATCAAATACAAATTTTCTTCCGTCGAATTTAAAATTCTTACCGCATTCCTGTATCAACATAACTTGGAACGAACTAACTAATTGGCACTGAAGTTTTCGTTTCATACAAAAATTATAAATACGAAAATATTTATAGCCTATATTCGAAGATATGTCTATTTTTAATATTAGTCAAATGCTTTCATGATTATCGCTATTTTTTCACCCTTTTCACTGGCGATTGTCGACGGTAGATGTCTGTGGTACCTAATCAAGGAAGGGTATGTATTGTGTTTTAGGATAAAGGCATAGACAAGACCCAAGAGGCTTTTTATGCACGATACACCGACGCAATCATGTACTGATTGATCACTAATGTTTTGCGTATAAGGGTAACAGTTTTTAATCGAAAATTTATTAAAATAATAAGAAACACTGTTATGCATTTCACAAAATACTGTACATTTTTTCCCACAGTGTAATGTTAATTCACATGTTAACTAATTTATTAATTATTATTGTGTCTAACGAGAATATAAGTAATGACTTATCTTTAAACTTCGCTTGCAATTTTGGTAGAAATTTAAATAAGTATTTTTATAAGTATCAATATAGAAAACTCCTCAAAACTAAAACCGCGTGGATCCTATAAATTGTAACATTGACAGCGCGATTGAATGCGATACCGTTAAATTTGAAAACGGATTATTACTACAAGTTATATGCACTGTGGGGGGGGTAAGAAGACGCAATTCAGGCTGTTGCGGCGCGTAGAGCGCGGGTCGACGGCCGGAGCCGCCCGGGGGGGCAACGGGGAGCTTTACACTTCCGCCTTGCTGCACTCATTTCCGCATAAACAGTCCCTGCCGCACTACCGACAGCTATCATAGGCCTATCATCATTAAGGTATTATAATGTGTACCTGTTTAAATAAAATTACCAATGTCTTTTAGCGAAAATATATGAAAACGTGAATTATATACAGTGTAAACTCTATATAACGACACTGAAGGGACTGTATTTTTTAAACCTTATAAAGAGTTGTCGTTAAATGGAGAGAAGAAAAGGTGGATGGAAAGCTAAACCAACTAAAGCCAATTGATTTTGACGCTTTAGGGAGTTCGTCGTTAAATCGAGGGTCGTTACATGGACTTTACACTGTAGTTATTTAAATAGAACGGGATGAATGATAGATACTACGAATACACAGCTAGGGAATGCATTTCTATTTATCTGTTATGCAAATGAATAAAAACTTGCTTTAATAGATGTATTTTATCGATGTTTTTATATCATAGAAATTATGTATGATATTTATTGCAATCATATTATTAACCACATGAATTTAATTAAATTAATATAAAATAGAAATGAATTTCATTTTTAAATCCCTTATTTGAAGAGAATAACTTCGTGTTAAGTCCGCACCATTATTGAATTAGACGCGGTTCAAAGAGAGCCTCTAGCAAACTTCCATGTAGTGACTAATCAGCGTAAATCCAGCGAGTTAAAATGAGGAACGCAATTTAAAGTCCCTCTTAAAAGTTTGGAAAGCGAAGGAGTGTGGGTGAAATAAAACAAAGGAAGGCGCGCGCCGCGGCACTCACTCTGAGTGCTCTGCTTTGTGGCAGGCCGGTACAATGTAATAGGCGATACACGGCTTACCTTCGCCACAGTGCGATTGCGCAAACAGTTTCAGCTGTACTTTAAACTTGTATTTTGAACATGCATACTGTGTAACAGACGATACAATCAATCAAAGACTTTCCCAAAAACCAACCATTGTTTCTTAACGTTATATTAGGAATATTTCAAATTTCTTTTCAGATAAATATTATATTACATATAAATATTATATTACATATAAATATTATATTACATATAAATTAAAATAACTTTTTAAGTATTTAGCTTTGTATTTAGTGTTTTAAACGCACATACTGCGACACAATCAATCAAAGAGTTTTCCAAGAACCATCTGTCGCTTGTCTCTAAGCAGGAATTAGGAATTTTTCAAATTTATTTCATTATAAATAACCGAATAAACAGAATATCTTGTTTAAATATTTAAAGTATTCAGCGGTTTACACATCTTTGTAATATTACAACTAATATAATAGTTTCCAAAAATAGATCTTTCTACTATAGTATTTAAGCATCATATTAGGATTCTATTAAACTGCAATTAAATAAATCAGTTTTCGATAAATTAGAATATCTTGTTTTTAAATATTAATAAATGTATTGCTAATCTCATAAAAGCGACGTATTCTTTAAATTTTGTTTGTACAGGTTTTCTGAAACAAAGTTACTGCAGGCACCTGCCTACTGTTTGTAACAGTACACGAGTTCTGTGTAGAAGCGAGCCCACCCCTCGTCGCTGATACGGCTTACTCTTACGCTCCGTGAAAATGCTATCTGTCTTTGACATTTCATTTCATGTACACTTTCATATCATAGCCTCTATTTGCTTTTAATTCCGTACTTTTGAAATTCATTCCCATATGCAGTAGTGTCACCTAAGGGTTGCTTTTAACATTTGACATAACCTACTCAAAGCAGACAAAGAACAATTTCCCTGCACTGTTTATTTTCTCTTTGTGAAGTTGTAGTTTTTTCATTTTTTCTGATAAGCACTATGCATACGAAATTAGCCTTCCTATGTTTTATTTATTCATATACATATCAACATACTATTTTATTTATTCGTATAAAATAATAACGAAAGCAGATTATCGTCTTCGTCGCATCACTGAATTTCAAAAACGTGCTGAATAAATGTTCATAAAAATTCGAATTTTTTTAATCAAACCAATCCCTACTAAAACCAAATCTGGGCATGTAAGTATTAATTCTTCACTTTACAGCAGCTATATAACCTGTTCTTCAATTTTAGTTACAAATTAATAAATAATTTTAAAATGATATGAAAAAATGTTTAGTACAATTTAAAAGTGCAACAAGGTCTACGTGCCTGATAGGATTAGTCTGAGAAAAATAACTGTTGTCTGCGGGAGAAGCATGCTTGAAAACAGCTGAGATCATTAGTGAGGCAGCTCTAATGAACCACTCGATCGCAACGAAGATCTGCAGTAACTTATCGTAGATCTCCAGATGAATAAATAGATTAAAAACCACGATTAACATTCTCATACTACAGTACCACTTGTTCAATATTAGGTTTCGTTAGGTAAAAAATCTACTTAAGTACATTTCACGAGCAAATACTATGACTTCGCAATAAACTTTTGGAACATGAATTAAAAATAACTATTATTGATATTAATAGTATTGTTTTCTAAATTCCATGGATGTTCTGGCGGTTAGAAATAAATAAGTTTAACTAAGAAGCTTCAAGGCCAATAGATGAATTCTGTGTTTTTTGTGCGTGTCCTAACGAACAGTATTACACCAGTTTAATTTAAAACATGATGTAAAATTAATAAAACAAAATGGCGCTCCCTAGTGGCGCGTAGTAGAGCGGTGAAATGTAAGAGTTTATCGAGAGTTGGCGAGAGAGCGAACACCTCTTCGTTCAAGCGGATCGCTTTGTGTCAGCCACTACAACTTTTTATAATATTGCTTTGCCACTTCAGAACATACTTTGTATTGAAATATTATAAATTCTATTTCAAACTTAAGCACCTAGTTAAGTTGATATTTGAAAACATGTCAGTAAAATACATTTAGTAGAAGTAAGAACACAACAAATTCTTAGAGACTTCATCTTGACATCTTTTTATACCCATCTTACCTTAATAAATTTGACTTAACGGAAATATCACAGTAATATTTTTAAGTGATTTAACAAAAGCGTAGTTATCTTCAAGTCTAGCTCAAATGGCGCAGTTAGCGGAAGCACGCTGAGGTCAAATCCACTGTAGGTTGTGAATGAAATGAGTTCAATTTAACATTTTCTTGGTAAATAGACTGCTCGCTTTTGGCCACCCTACTTCGACTTAGTATTTATTTGTAGATACTTTAATGTTAGGATGATTGTAACTAGTTCGCATAAAATATTTTTCTCTTTAATAAAAGTTAAAGTAGTTTTTATACACAAAGCATTTCATAGCATTTACCAAGCAAAGTTTAAGTTTGCACTTTTATTGCAATATTTCCATGTAGGAGAGCCCTGAATGAAACGTATGCCGATGCGCTAATTGGGCATATAGGGCCGTAAAAAGCCAGCAACAGAATACAAAAAAAAACAAATTGGCTAGCTGGCACGGTTTTCCATCGGCTGTAGTAACCGTTAAAAAAACTAACAGGCTCTGCCTTTCTGTTATCAGCTATATACGTAAAAATATATATGTATCAATTTCCAGAGGGAGCGACGACGTGCAGCGATCCCTAGAACTCCTGGACCAGGTGTTGAGCGAGTACGACGACTCGCCACGATCGCTGGAGGTGCGGGCTCCTGCCCCCACGCCGCCCACGCCCGCTACGCCGGCGGACGACGATTCGCCCCTCGCCGGTCACACCTCCGAAGACGATGGATACATGAGCATGAACGGACGAAGGTATGCCACATTAACAATACTATAGCACAGCGATCCCCAACCTATTTCAACCACGGACCTCTAAGAATTCAAGTATAGTTTTCACGGACCCCTTAATAAAATAAACAGCGAAATAATAAAATTAGGTATTTGTTTTCGTTATTATTAGCATGTATGTATGCTCCAGAGATGACACAGCGGACCCCCATACATATACTTAGGAAGCCCGGGGATCAATATTCAATGACTATCACGCATTCCGTCGTAAATCGTAATAGAATTATGGGTATTTTTAGCCATGCGATTTTGTTTAACTCCCTCGCACGAGTCAATGAAATACAATCAAGTTAATGATTACAAAAACAAACACAAGCAAACTCACAATTCCTTGGATTGAAGTCGCTTTTGAAATTATATTACAACTCCGGGATTTATAATTGTTCTGGCTGTTATTTTTAATGCAAACAATTTAAAATCAAATCATATTCTATAGATAAACAAGCCATGTATATAATATTTAATATCTAAAATTAAATCTTTAAATTTATTTCTTTTACGTACAAAAGATAATTAAAACCAAGATTTTCACGTGTTATTTTTATTATTTTTTTTATTCTACAAAGGACAATATAGGCCCACCTGGGGCCTATATTGTAAGAGAAAACCGCCGCCCATGAACAACCGCGGATTTAAACAACAGTTAATTTTTTAACAACCATTTTCCCATTATTATTATTTTTAACGGATTTAATGCTTTCAATAATTGCATCTCTCCAGACAGCAGTTGGGGTTCGTTTTCTGACTGTATTAATCAACATTATCAGCCTATCAAGTCCATTGCTGGACCTAGACCTCCCCCAAAGACGCCCACCTATTACGATCTTGCGCGATCTAGATCCAGCGGTTGCCCGCAACCTTCATGAGATCGTCTTTCGATCGCGTGTCGGGACGGGCGGTACTGTAATAATAGGTTCATATTATTTGATGATACTTATATGATGAACTAACATTTCAGAGCGAAGTTCGCGCTGGGCTTTCGACCGACAGAGGAGAGCGAAGAGCCTTCGCCGCCGGATCCGCCATCGCCACATTCGCCGCCACCGCCAGAAGAAGCCGAGAGGATTATTTCGACTCTTTTACCTAAGTATGTGTTAGCTAATTTTACCTCACAGAATACTCAACGTGAAATGGTAGTTGTATTTGAAACGCTACTTCTACTGTGGTTCGCTGAGTGAATAAGGAAATTGAAGGCCCTTAAAAATGTCGCTGAAACGACGTTTAAAATCGTTAAATTATTTAAAATCGACAACAGAACCAATGGCTGACTATGGCGCGGTTGTTCACGGGCGGCGGTGTTCCTTTACCATATAGGAGACCCACTTGATCTATTGTCCGCTATAGCATAAAAAAGATCCTTTAACATGACCCTGTTTTTAACCTTTGAAAAAGTGTCAGTTTTAACATATATTAACACATATGTATGAGAATTGAATTGAGAACCTATCTCTCTTCTGGATATGGAGGTTATGGCTAAAACATTAGTTTAGCCGTCATTTGAAGCTCTCATTTTAATTTCCAATAGCAGCCGGTCCATCTTCCTATCAAATAAACTTACTATAAATTTACAACAATTATCGGTTAACATAATACATTACCTGGCAATGGCCTGTCCTTTTTCTATTAAATATTTGAATGGTCATTATTTATATTTGTTAGTATTAAAAATTGTTAATTGAGTTCTGATTATACATATTTTGTTACTTTCAGAGTAACACCAGCCAATTCTGTAAAACGCACAATTTCAATAGAGCCACGCGATGCTGAGGACAAACTTGACTCGATAATTAGTGCTAATGGCATAACTACCGCTACACAAACTACATTCGTACGTATATTCCATAAATGATATTCGTCTTGCTTTATTATTGATGAATAGTTTAATATAAACATAAGATTAATAAGTTAATCTGGGTAACTTTGTTATTTCAGCCAAAAACAAGACACCAACGGCCTTACGGATGGGAAAAGGACAATGATTCAAACATCGTTCAGTTCAATGAACCATCGGCGCCGCCTAAGTTTAAGTTCAGTTCACTCCAGCATGGGACCAGACCACCACGCCCAGATACCACACCAACATGGCTACCGCCGCGCCACGGCGTGCCATTGGCTATTAAAAAGTCTCCCAGCTTCGAGAACCCACCGATATTTCCATTCATGGGTTTCTCGAGTGAATTTAATGACAAGCCATACAATGAACACCCCGTCACCATATACCCAGGACCCAACATACTATTTAATAAGCAATCGCAGTCACCTACATACAAACTCTCCCCGTCCAATATGAAAATTTTAGATAAGAAAAACGCTAAAAGAGATAGCTTGTCCGACGATGAAATCCTGTCACCAAAGACAAAGATACCTCCGCGTACTCTCGCCGGTTCTATGGAGCGACATAGAGAAGTGTGTAGAGGATCCTCGGAGGACATCATGGAGCACTATAAGTCAAGAGGTTCGAACAGGAGCAATGACGAGGAACACTTCTCGGATGATTCGCTGGAGTCATTCCCACCTCCGCCGCCGACAACCAATACGCCTTCGAAACGTAATTCCATTGCATGGGAAGTGTCTCTCGATGGTGACGATCCTCTACTGACGCCGGGTAGTACGAAGGTGGGCTTTTAAGCTAAGACATTTCTTTGCAATGTTTTTAATCATATGAACTTTAAAATGAAGTATGTTTAACATTTTTAACTGGCGTTAGTCGCTCGATATTATCTGATTTGGCTTTTAATTCAAGTTTTCTGTTACAGGTCATTGGTAGACGTAGAAGGAAATCTGGCGACCAATCTCACTCCAGTACAAGCTCTATTCCTCAACGATTAGATGATGACTGGGGAGAGGAGTACTGGCCTCCACCCCCGACTCAGTCTCAGTGCGAGAGTCAAGCCTCGCCGCCCTCAGATGCTGCTGAACCGGAACTTCGTCGAGCCCACGATCTCGCATGCGGAACTTATGTTATAAGGAAAGGCAAAAACCGAAAGCAGTTACCAAGTTTTACTAAAAGTCCTAACAGTAAAGCGAACCACTGCACAAACTTAATTCAAACCCATAGCCTAAATAGGAGCACAGACAAGTCAATCGACGGCTCGAGCATCTCGATAAGCGGCTCCGGTTCTGTTGGCTCCTACAATTCTAGACCTAGCTCTGATTTAAGTCTACCTCAGTCTAGATATAGTGTCGACTTAAACTCTCGATTGAGTCGGGAACTCAACACCCCAAATTCAAGATTTAGCATAGATTTATGTACTCCGAATTCTAGAATAAGTAAAGAAATAACGTCTCCTAAATCTAGGCTTAGTTTGGATCTTAATAACAGTCAGGATAGGTACATCAGTCCAGACTATTATGGTCATAGTCCTAAAAGCAGAAAAACTCCCTCAGAGAAGAGAGAACCAAAAGTGATTCAAAGCAAAGTTTCCCCTCAGAACAGATTCACCGATTTTAAAAAGTATTCTTCGACTTTCGACAACATCCAATCATTAATGAAGGAGGGGAAAGTAGAAGAAACTCCTCAAAATGAATGCAACGAGACTGTTGGCGAACTCTCGACTATACAACCAAACATGGTCCGAGTGGTTTCGCTACCAGCGCTCGGCGCCGAATCCGAAAGCAACAGCGCGAGCAGACAAGCTCTTATAACTACTGTGGAAGAGGAAGAAGATCAGGACGGTGCAGATCCTAGCTCCAGCGGTGAGACGTCGCCTCTCCGGAAAATAGAAAATAATATAAGTGCTATATTAAGTCAAGGGCGGGACCATTTTACCCCATACTTACCTAAAGACTGGAATATCCATAAGGATGAATACTGTGATGAACTCTCTAAAGATATATTAGAAAACAGTTTCCGTTATAGCTCTAGGGAGAGGCAGAAGAGGCATGATATTCAGAAATCATCGAGTCACAATGAGATTCAAAACCAGAGATCGATTGAGCGCCGGGACCGGTCTTCCGGTCGTCGAACTAACAGCATGCACAAATCGACCAGCGCTAAGGACGTACCCGTCAGCTTATTGCGGCAACCGTCTTCATCCGATTCAGCAGTGTCCAGTGGTGGTGACTTCCCATTAAACGTGCAAATTGTGGAACATTCGTACAGGCACAATCAGTTGCCTCCGTCGCCGAAATTGGGCCACGACATGGGTCCTTTGCCTCAAACACCTGAATCGCCCAAATTTCCGCCATTACCGCCCTCTCCTGTACAAGAGGTTGATGATGAATACACGGAAATAATACAACCAACAGAAAGACGTCACACTAAGAAAGCAGATACACTGCCAACACCAACATTGGAGTGTCGGCGAAGGTAAGTCTTTGCTATTTCTATTAATTGCGTAATCTGTGCTAATATTACACATTTAAAAATAATTTGTTTTGTTGTACGCGCTTATTTCAATTGAAATATGTTACAGTCTAGTCATAATTTTTTAGCTATTTAATAATAACCGTAATCGGTTAAAGATAAAAGTTATGATTAAAGTGAAAATAATATAGTTTGTAAGGAAAGACATTACATGCATAAATAAATTAATCAATCTTCATATTTTTGAATATAAGTCATATATCAAAGATATAATAAAGTTTTCTGTTTAGTTATGTTGTAATAACCAATACAATGATGTATACTTAATTTTTCAGGCCTTCTGAACCCCCAGCTGTTCCGCCACATAGAGACACAACCAACAGTCTTAAAACGAGGTCAATGGAAACCAGCTACAACAAGAATCGGCGAAACAGTAATTTCAAAAGCGGATCAACCGATAGGAGAACTTTACCAACAGGTACCCTATCAAAAACAAATATGCCCACCAAGGTTTTGAAAATAAAAGAATATGTATTAATAAATGTACTCTAAACTAAACTTTTAGTGATACATATTATTTTATTCTAATAATAATCTCTTTTATGATATTACTTTATAATATTTTAGATACCGGGGCGAGTGGCGCCCGCCGTCGTACATTACAGCGACAGAATCGCGACCTATCTAGTGGCAGAGGACAGTTGCAGACATCTGCTAGCCTCCCCGAAACTCCAGTGTTCGCTCGAGGCTGTGACGTTCCACGCACTCCTCCTAGAAACTCAACTGGACCACCTAGAAATAACACTATGAACTCAATTCAGACTATAGGTCAGAATTACTTCTTAAATATTTTTCTTTATAGTATAGAGGACAACGGAGCAGGTGGGTCTCCTATATGGTAAGAGAACACCGCCGCCCATCAACAACCGCGCCAAAGTCCGCGAATTGGTTGTGTTGCCAGCTTTTTACGCCGCTTAAGCGGCAATTTTAAGGGCCTCCGATATCGTCACTCTCACTGCGAGATACAGTGCAAGTACCGTTTCACGCTGAGTATTCTGTGAGCCAGTGGTATCACTTCGAACGAGCCTCCCCAATTAGTGCGTCTGCATGTGCTTCAGCATGGCTCTCCCACAGGCGCGAGTAAAATGTAATGTTCTGCGAGTAGAATATGTATTAATAACATTATACGTCTTCAATCCATTGGTTTTTTACTTTAAATTATGAATTATAAAATCAGTTAATATGATTTTAGCCTTATTAGTAAGGTCAGTAGTACGGTCAATTGCTTTAGAAATTATTTGCGGAGTTAAGACCTCCAGGTTCTTTATATGTTTCTGCCCTACTGCAACCAGCTTTCCCATAAATCTTCGGAGATATCGTCAACTTAATGTTCATATTTAAAATTTCCCCAATTACTTTTAATTTTATTCTATAGCGGACAACCTAACAGATGGGTCTCCTATATGGTAAAAGAACACTGCCGCCCATGAACAACCGCGCCAGAGTCCGCGCATTGGTTGTGTTGCCGACTTTTTACGCCGCTTAAGTTATTATTATTATTTTCTAGTTACTTATTATTCATTGTTAGTCTGGGTGAGAAATGTGCCTGTTTGTCAATTAATTAGTAATTTCATTGTATTGAGTTCACGTAGTCGTTCAATTAAACTTTTTCGACACAGCACACAATATAAACATAGAACATTTCCAGCAATCTGGCAAGTTCTACTGAAATATTTTTTTTTATTTCCACAGGAAGTAGTGTAACATTAGGTGCTTATGGGCGTGGTTCAGTGATGGGTGCATCAGGTGTGTGCACCGGCGCTGATCTCCTTAGGATGGGAGGTCCACCGCGAGGCTGGTATCCACGACAGAGGCATAGGTAATTTCTTTTTCATTAGTTTAATATAATTTAGTTAATATATTTGTTATTAAGGCTTGAATGTATACAAATACCCAGCTTGAAACAGAAAACAATTAATTATAGGCAATTTGCTCGAGATGAAGTAAATGTTCTTAGTTTTCAATATAAACATATCTCTACTTACTATTCAATGTTTTGCCTCAGGCCAGCATCCATTGAGCACCTGGATCGAATCTCATCATCAAAAATGGCAGCAGACCACCCAGTGGCGTGGGACAATTCTGGTGCTCGCAAACCACTTACGTTACCTCCAAACTTAACCCCTAAATTCTTCCAAAAGTCGCCAAGAGAGGCACTCCGAAGGGTCACAAGCTTATTAATACGAAAAGGTAAGCATTTTTTTCTAATAAATTAGATGTAGATATGTGAATTAGTCAACATCATACATCCGTCGCTAGATGACGCTATTATAAAGTGTCAGTCCGTATAAAGTCAAAATCTACCTTTTTATATTAAAATTAATATAATATTTGTTTTATAATCCGCACTGATAAGACTCTTAATTTTTTTTTAAAAACTCCCTAAAAAGTAATAATTATCACAAATATTGAGAAGGCCTGACCTCGATGTTTGTCGTGTCCACAACTGAGCGTTTTCAAGGCATTTTGCGCCGCGAACCACCTCTGTGGAATCAACTGCTAGCAGGGTATTTCCAAACCAATACGACCTTCAAGAAAAGAGCGTAAATATTCCTTAAAATCCATGGGCGGAGGACCGCTTGCCCTAGGTGAGCCCTTTGGTGAGCCACCGTTATTATAAAACAATTTAAAAAACTGATATATAAATTAATATAGACATAGAATCGTAACACGCATGTTATGCTAACTTTCTTGTTTAATAATGTTTACATAAAGTTTGAGCTGTTTCTCTTATAATTTTTATAGATTTTCGTATACAACTTACATAGTCTTCATTCCAACGCTCAAAGGTCAATGTTATTTTAATAACCAACCGTCATAGTTTCGAATAGATTCTCTAAAATAAACATCGACACCCACATAAAATTAGCAAGGCAATAAACTGTTTCTGGTTCGTTAATCCATACCTGTGTGTATAATATAATTCAGGCAACTGATCGAAGGTTTTTTCCGATGTGTATTAATCATATAGTGGGAAATGATTACTGATATGTCGCCGTTACAGTCATTTTATATCGGATAACTATAAACAGTTGTAATTATATAGGTACAATGCAAAGCTATATATGTTTTTTCCTTTTAAATATCAAAATTATTATAATTTTGTGATATTTTAGGTAAATCGCAGACTCGTTCATAATAAATGTAACTTTATCAACGTGAAATCCTAGAGTTTTTATTTTTTATTTTTACGTGTATTATCTATGTAATCCAATAAACTCTTGAGACTTATTTTTATTGTGTTATGAAACTACTGCAACAAGTGGTTTTTTTTAAATACTCAAAGGTGACGTAAAATTTGGTACCTAAAAATTCTAATGCTTTGACAGTGGGTCCAGCCTGCATAAATGTAAGAGATCACCGTCGTTCATCGCAACCGCGCCGCAATCAACGCCTTAGTTGTGTTGCCGGTTTTTTTACGTTTGATAAGCGGCAAGATAAGATAGTGGGCCTGTGGTATCATCTGGCCGAGCCGGCCTAATGAGTGCGTCAGCTGATGTTGATGTCTATTAAGGTCGAAGTTCTGACGCATACAACAAACTATGGTGCATCCACACCCATATATACAAAGTTTCACCTCCAAACACAGAAACATGCTTTTGCTTCTTTCGTTTCCTCCGATCGCAAATTATATTGCGCGCTATGTAGCCGCATTTTCTAAAAACTGTTTTTCTTAAACTGCGCAGTTTTTTTAGAAATTCTAAAGGATCTATCTAGTTTCTATATATTAACAATATTCCCATACTTCAATAGTCTTATTGATGGTGATATGTTGTAACAAAACGGTAGAACCAGTCGAAATAAATATATTTTTTTTAACAAATTTCCGTATCATTGTGTCACTAATTTTATAGTATTTATATTTTACGTTAAATGCCAATAAAATCGTATGCAGTCTTAAAACACAGATATATTTATTAAATAGTGGACCCGGCAGATGTCGTCCTGCCCGTTCGTCCTGCCCGGTCGTCCAATTATGAATCATCAACAATCCATGGGCACACTAAACCCGAAAAAGAGATACACTACACATTACCCTCCATTTTTGTATTTGGATAAAAGCTTGTTCTTTTCCTGGTTCTAAGCTACCTCCCCACCTATTTTAAGTCATATCGTTCTTGAGTTATAAGTAGTGTAATTAACACGGCTTTCTTTTTTATATATTAACTAAACAATATGTATGTTTGATTATTTCACGAAAGACTTGTCTGTTTGGGTTCGGACCCTTTGTCTTCCCCGTGAGGGGAGATATTAAATAAAATTAAGATTTATTAAAGAGTTGGTTGTCAAATTTAATTAAGTTTAATTCTTAGTACATAAATAGTGATCGGCTTCGAGAAACTTAATTTTATCTAACTTCAGTTGTTAATTTAATCTGTCTGAACGCAGTCATAATATTTGACATTAGATTTGACAATGAACTATTTAATAAGATTAAATGCGAATTTGAACTTTATGCAGCGGTAAAAAATTACAAATAGAGAAAAGGGCTGTTCTGATAGTTGTCCCTACAATTATTCTAATTTTTCTCACCTTTTAAACCTCCTAGACCTCCACAAACATTTCAAGACCAAGATATATCTGTTCAGCCGTTTTTAGTTTTAGCGAGACTAATGAACCTCAATTCATTTATCATATATAGATAACGGATTATACTGATTTTGTTAACTCAAAATGGATTATATTTTGTATAAAAGAATCACCTGTGGTTTTTTGTTGAAGCTAATTTAAAAAAAAAATTTTAAATAAATATTTTTAAAACGAAGGCGTAAATTTATTTGATCATTGCTTTCTTATTCTTTTGGCTTCTGTGATTATCAATCAAAATTTTGCCAGTGTATCATCATCAGCCTATTTAAGTCTACTGCTGGACATAGGCCTCCCCCAAAGACGCCCACCTGTTGCGATCTTGAGCGTTCTGGATACAGCGGTTGCCCGCGATCTTCGTGAGATCGTCTTTCCATCGCGTGGCGGGACGTCCCACTCTGCGTTTTCCGGTACGCGGTCGCCACTCGAGAA
>DWCF01000935.1:0-36224 GCA_018230265.1 Delias oraia
GATCCATATGTCAACACTGGCAACACGCACTGGTTGAAGACTTTCGTCTTCAGGCACTGAGGTATTTTAGAGGAGAATATGTACTTGAGTTTTCCGAACGCTGCCCATCCGAGTTGGATCCGTCGATTGACCTCCTTACTGATATGTATTCAGTAATTATTAAACCCATTACCCTATAATTTATCATTTTATCCTTACTGCATTACAGATAGCGTTATAATATAATGAAATAAAATACCTCGATTCAAGGAACGTTTATAATCTAAATTGAAGTATATTTTTTATGCGCAACGCGCGTTATCAGAGAACCCGCCTTCAATAGATTTGTACCCCGAGGTCCACGATCGAATCCACTCGGATCCTTTATCAATCTAAAACTGGCCGTCCCTTTTCTCTTAGTAATACTCGTTTTGTTCGCGATTTTCTGAACTTGTATTATGAACTTAAAAGGTTTTCCCTGTACGCTACTTTAAGATATAAATAATACTTGCTCAAAATATATATATTATTTTACCGGCGTATAGCTATTGTAATTTCAAAACAAAGATATTCTAAATATAACATTTATTTGTTCTTTTTGCATAAAACCAAAAATAACTAACAAATCTTAAATAGTTTTTTATAACATATGTATTTATTACCATATTATACAAAAATATTACGACTTACCACTATCCAATAAATCCTACAATTAGTTTCCTCCAAAAGATACTATTGCTATAATATTGGCAAGTATTATAATATATTATAATATTAGAAGCGTCACAAAAATACGAGAAATAAATAGTTTTTGACGAAATCATTCGCACACCCTTTTACAAGTGGGCAAATATATGGATATTTTTTGCCAAAAACAATATTTGTTCACGTCAGGATACCTCGTCGCAAATATGTATTTAGATCGCTCATATCCCAAGCGATGTGTGGAGGTTGGGGGGACTAGGAAGGGCGCGTCCCGGGATACCAGCTTTAGTGTTGAGCTCAAGTGGTAAACATCATTTATGTATTACAGAAAACCTAATGTAAAACCACGTTAATAATTATTATGTTCCTATTTATTTATGTATCAACAAACAGAGTGCAAATTCTCAATGGAAATTCAATTAATTCATGACTACATTTCATGACATTATAAACATAAATATTTGATTGTCTGTTTGTTTGATGGGAATAGACTCCAAAACTACTTAACAATTTTCCCAAATTATTTCACCATTGGATAGCTACACTATTTTCAGTGAAGGTTATGTTATATTTTCAAAAAATTTAGGGATCCTTACTAAAATGTTATGAAATAAAGGTCTATAAATATATATGAAAATCAATTGAGTTAAAACTCCGATTAAAGTATCGAATTTATTTATAATTAGATTTAAAGTAGGCTAAATTAATTTTATTGATGACGGTACGAGCTCGAAAGACGAGATCTTTCCTGCGTGAATTTTAGGTTATTTGTGAACTATATCCTAAATCTTTCAGATTGATTGTCACTTAGAGAGGAGTACAGTAGTACTAGAGGTGAGATAACATCACGTCGGGAGAGCTATCAACTTTGCACGTGATGCGTACCCAACACCCGTCCACACAAACAGTACTACATAGTTAAATTATATACAACATCAGTTTATACCTAAGGTCTATAAATAAAAAACTCTATGCATCTTCTATTGTATTGTATCTCCTAAATGAATACATCAGTTACGATTTAAAATCAGATATGCATACAAAGATATAGCAGTATAAGTTTTAAAAAACATATCGGCGGGTTGTTAAATTGCATTTAGCTAGTAATCTTTATATTGCAGACCGTAGCAACATAGTAGCACAGTCGTAGAGGATAAAAGTTTTGCTCAAAAATTCAATTTAATTTGATTTCATTTATCTTAATTTTATTGAATTGAAATTGCTAACACCTATGGACCTAAAAATCATATATAAAAATTAAGACGACTAGGCAAAAAATATATATTTTGCCCTCGGCTCGTCAACATATTCCTAAGCTAACAAACCCGTCCTTTGAGCCTCATGCGGCGATAAAAAATGCAATATCGTCTGAAAAATTATTCGAGCTCCATAATATTATAATAACTTACTTTATTGGTGTTTTGCTATGCGCATAATTATGTTAATAGTCAAGTCGCGATGCCATCCAACTTTCATATTTTATGTTTCATGATACCGTCCTTCCGGCCCTTGCGCTTTCTTAAAATAAAACCGTAAACGATCAGCTGACAGCCTTACAAACTAAATTTTATTTTATAAAATTAAATTAAATTCAATTGGCCAAGATAAATCAGATACTTTATTCAAAATACTTGAAAATAGTTTATACAAATCTAAAAAAACATGACTACTTTCGTTTGACTGTTTCACCGGGTGGGCTGTCTATCTTCTCTGATGTGATCTCATACTGCGTGTCCAACCTATAAATAACGACAAAATCTTAAAATATATAATATTTAATATATAAAATATATAAATTTTATGATATTGACAAGCTTAATTATGTTTAGTTAAGTTATTAAAGAAAATTTACTATCATCATCATCAACCTATTCAAGTCCACTGCTGGACATAGGCCCAAATTTACTATATACATACAATATTCATCGTATTAATGTCGTGATACTCTACTATGTTAATTAACAATTGAACTAATTTTTCCCAATTTGATTCAACATTTTATTTAAAACAAGCAAAGCGATATTTCTATTCCCATGATTTTGATTTCCCTAACGCAGCTTAGATACAAAAAGCACATCCGCTCAAGGATAAGCGGTTCAAAGTGTTTGACCAGAAAATTCGAAGGTGAAATGCAAATGGATGCAGGTACGAGACAATTCTTTGAAATCCATGCATAATCCATTGCTGTTCTGACACTCGGTGCCGTTTTACATTTACTTAATCTAAGAAAAATATGGCCAGCAATATTTCATACTAAGCTTTTGGCATATTAATTGCGCATAGCTTTTTACATTTATGATTTGCGTTCTCTTTACTTCCATTTTCATTCGACCTAACTTATCGAAACGTATTAATATCTGTTATAGGCCATCAATTTAACAAACTTTTGTAAAATGTTTTGTCTATATATTTGCTTATATTATTCGAAAAATAAACAATATCTAATTTAAAAAAATGCATACATATATGCTACAACGCCTATTCTATAAAAATAACTTTTTCTAGAACTGTGTTTGTTCATACAAAAGTAGAGGTTGTCGTTTCACAACTGAACGTTTTTTACGGCCTTAAACTAATATATCTTGAGAAACTTTAATAAAAGATTCCTTAAACACTGGCAACGCACCCGTGACTCTGCAAGGGCTAGGAGTGTCCATGGGCGGAGAACCGCTTACCCTAGGTGAGCCTCCTGCTCGTTTCCCACCGTTCCCAGATAAAAAAAAACAAAGAATAGTATTATGATGATTCAGTAAACTTCTAGAATCGTGTTCAATAAAGGACAAAGGTGATTGCCCTGCCAGTACTTAGTTCGATTCCCGACCTGTATAATGTCACCGTCATTATACACTGGTTACAATGTAATTAGAGGCACTTCTGAATTTTTACATAAAATTGAATTACAGACTCGTCAGCAGTGCGTATTGGCATTCTTGTCTTTTCTCATCACCAGGGCTTGTTTGTTTTATATAAATGATAGTGAGAAACATAGTAAACAATTTTATATATTTTTTTTTACATTGGAGCACTGCACGGAACCAAATTATAGACATTTCCAATAGTAGATGTCCACGCCGGCATTACATTTAAGCTAAGATGATTAAAACAAAGTAGTAGCAGCACTATTTACATAATCTTCTTACAGTGATAATCCTTACAAGATCATATTATTGTTGCATGCTATTGTACAACTGCTATATCCAAACGTAATTGATTTTAAGAAATCATCAAGCCCGTAATACAAGTTAAACAATTTAAAGAAAGTGTAATCTCAATTGGAGCCATATTTCTCAACAATGAAAATATAGCCGTGTTGTGCCGTACACGACGCGATAAAGGGTGCACAGCACTCCTTTGTACCGCTAAAAGGTTTTGTTCGTAGCCCGTGATCAATTGTGCGAGGACAATTAAGCCTATCGCCTGAACGTCGTTATATACACCGTAATATTTTCATTATTGAAAGAATACAATTTCAAGAAGACGTAGGTGAATTATCAAATGTATTATTCCAAGTCTTCAAATAAATAAAATATGTTAAGTTTCTAATCATGGTTTTTACAACTGACAGAATATAGTGTTTCTATTCATCTTCTAAAAAGCAGAAGACGTTAGCTGAATTTCATAAGTACACTTAACTGTTATTGGTGCGAGATTCATAAGAAATCAGAAAATAAATCATTCAATACAGCTATGAAAATTTGATACTTTACTTTTGATTTTTCTATTCTACATGTCTGTACTGATAAATATTTCACGTAAAACTGGTATTTATTTGTTATTCAACGAATTCGAAATAACATTATAATAGCCGATATTTGTAATGCACAATGGCCACTCTGTATAATGGTTAAGGAAAGGTTTTCACTGCAAGAAACAATGCATTGCAGTTCAGGGCGCATTGAATAGTTGAATAGCTGATGGTGAGTTGTAGCGGTCACAGACCTCTACACCTGGGTACTCTGGCCCAGGGTTGCCAGGGTCTACACAGGTCACGAATCGAATCTTACCTCACACAAGCATAAAACATTGTCCTAATTGTAGTTCATATTATAAAAATTATTATAGCCTACTAATATAATCGTCATATTATGCTTTTTGTTATTATGCTTGTACACATTCGTAGCTAAATTCAAAAACTAGAAACAGATAAATTCTGTGAGTAAATTTATGAACGTAGGATTTCATATTGGTACAGCCCTAGCTTAAATTCACAAGTGTTCGTATAATACGCCACATTATACAGCTTATTGATAATTCTTTTTATATTACCCCACGATTTATTTGAATCCCGGGAGCGCGGGGTCGACGGACATCTACGTTTTTAATGTAATGAGGGGTCACTGCATTCACCGCGTCATTTTGCACGTGCGTTCGTTTCTAAGGTAACCGGTAATGGCTCTATAGTTGACATTGTCTATGAGCCATGAAAGACATTTTTGTGTTCGCACAAAGGGACCTGTATGAACCGTGAACCACGCGGCATTAAACTATTCAATAGTGAGTAGGGATTATTTTTTTCATACAAAATGTTTTTTATTTATAAAGCTTGTATTTTAACAAAATTTTCCATCGGATTAGGAAGGTCAGAAGGTGGACTTTAGAAAATACATTGGAAAGGCCCAAAGAGCAAATGGAACGTTGCCTCACCTATTCGAAGGCTGATGTTATTATTTAAATAGACAAGTGTTAATATAAAGCCAATAAGAAACTTCTAAAGCAATTTTTTCAAAAGCAAAGATTTTTTTACCTATGCTTGCTACATGTTTGGACAGGTTTTTTTTAGATGACTAACGCTGTTGGCCTTTACAGCTTCTTGCGGACTCTGGGAATGTTTGGATAGAGATATACAGCGATGAATAGTTTCAAAGTTGGCAGATAAATGTTTCATGTATTCATTATTCCTTTATTAAACGACCTTCTAAGATCGAAAAACAAGGTGATCAATTCGACGTGCATTCGTAATATCAAGATTTGTGTCTCTAGAATTTCTGTTCTGGCAAAAACATATGCGCAATTGTACCGCACTTCATTTTGCTAAAATGCGGTGTAAGAGATATTGAATAAAAAGAAGATATTCTGTGACCAAACTGAAATGCAACCAAAATTTGAATTAGAACCAAAAACACAAATTAACAATTTCATTGGTTTTAGCGGGTATTTGTTTTTGTATGGTACTCCAATTATATGGAGAGACAGTTCTACAGTTTACCTTAGGTTTCTGAGGCGGCAATCCGATATGATACTGATCCGAGAACGAGAGTCGCCGTCCAATGGTGGAAGGGCATTCCTCGACCTACCCACTATACTGAAATAAAAAAGTATCCGTTATCTATAATATTTCATCGATACAAAACATTTTATAATTACTTAAAGCTCTCATCAAATTTTTACGATCTTTTTTATGTAAATAATTGTTCTTACATAATGAAACATTTGGTTTTTCACGTAAATAATTGTTCTTAAATAATGAAATAATTGAATGGCATCAATGCAGTGGCTTGTAAGCAAGGAAATTTGTCAATAATCATTAATCATTGGTCGGTTGTAACACGTAATGTTAAAACTTCCATCAGATTTTTCCGTGGGAGAGCTATCCTGAAGTATGCTTCTGACGCAGTACTTGGGCCGGCTCGTCCGAAGTAATACCAAAGGCTTACAGAATAATCAGCGTGAAACAGTACTTGTACTGTGTTTCGCAGTGAGTGAAGATATCGGGGACCCTTAAAAGTGCCGCTTAAGCGGCGTAAAAATTCGGTAACACAATCAATGCGCGGAATGTGGCGCGGTTGTCCATGGGCGGCGGTGTTCTCTTACTATATGGGAGACCCACCTGCTCCGTTGTCCGCTATAGAATAAAAAATAGATGTATTGTAGACAAAAAGAATACGCATGGTACGCGACACTACATAACCCATGGAAAGTTTCAAAGTTCAACCATGATTATACCTTGGTCTGCTAAAAAGCTTGCTCTTATCCGTTGGTTTCCTCCTAGGTCGAAGACGATCCACGATGGAGTCGCCAGCTCCGTGAAGAGACCCCTCCACAGGTGTCGTTGTCTTCAATGCGCTATAAGCGGACTCCTAAATGGAATTGCCATAATGACTAACTTTATTTCACTTTATAAACGACAAGCCAGTGAACCGGCAGACTGACGTAAAATAAATACCTAGTATTAAATATGATTAGTATACCATCTATTTCTTATTTTAGATAACAAAGTCATACTATGAGTTATTTATTTAAAATAACAATAATATGACAGTCTTTTATTTTTAAATGCAGATTACTGTTTACGTAACGCTAAATTCTTAAACCCAGCATAATACATAATGCATATAAGATACTAGAATAATAAAATAAGTTTCTTTTCAAAACAAAGTCCTAACAATAAAGTGATATTATTTTAATCTTTTGTTAAAGTAATAATCGTGAACAATATTCGGAGAGGTAATAAGTTAAAAAAACATTCGAGTAATGTTGATTTCCTACAATTTAGATTAATTTGAAATCGCACATTGCAATGTTTTTTTTCATTGTGATTTTACCGATTCTTTTCTGATTCCGATTATTTTCATCATCTATGATTCATATGATGATATGATTCATCCTATTAAGGAAAATATTTATATTAGATAGATTGTAGAAGTGTAACTCAATAGAACCTTGTTCGAAAGGTCTTCGGTGCTATAGTCTGTGATCTTCTGCAAAACCTCGCTCTCCGCACAGATGTTGGGCTCGCTTATCACGCTGCTGGAACCCTGAAGCAAAACAGTAACCATGAATAAGTTAAGTTCAGTACTAGTTTAAATTATATTAGTAAAAATAAATTACACTCACATAACTCAACACCTTGGCGTAATTGTCTGAATCAGTTTCAACTGGCAGGTTGACTTTGCCGGGAAACCTGTAAATGTTAAAAAATAAAACTTTATGCTGTCAACTACCTACTAAAAATAATTTATTTTTAACCAGTCAACGCTCGCTGAAACTCTTTTCTCTTATATTTTGGAGTAAAAGGCAAAAAATACTTTTATTGACACGTAGAGAATAACGTGCTTGGTTAACTAAAAAGTGAATTAAGTATCTACAAAGTTACGTCTCGTAAATAGCGAACTAACCAATACTCAGACGGTATTTCTTCTATTACTGGGGTGTCAATAGAAGAGCTACTGGGCCACTTTTTCATAGTTTCCTCCTGCCACTCCTCCTGGATGATCAATTCCTGAT
The DNA here is from genome assembly GCA_018230265.1 of Delias oraia. Classification (NCBI taxonomy): domain Eukaryota; kingdom Metazoa; phylum Arthropoda; class Insecta; order Lepidoptera; family Pieridae; genus Delias; species Delias oraia. The sequence continues at coordinate 7,909 of DWCF01000935.1, forward strand.
GGCACCAGGTGTCTTTTGGTGAAGGGTCTGGCAAATCATCGGGTATCCATGACTCCCTTCGCTTTGGTATGTAACATGGTGGATACGCACTGGGATCTTCGCCAGGGTCGTGACGATAAAAGTGCCTGAATATCATTTGCTATACTCATAAATTATTAATAAACCACTATTCTGTGTACATTATATGGTGATATACAATTTGAATTTTATTTGACGTATGAAGATATATAATATCATATAGTTTTGCCAGATTGTGAAGAGTTACGACCACATCGTGAATCGCACTGTCTTTATCGCAACATGCGTAGCTCTGCAAAAATAATAAAAGTAAAATATTTCTATCATATATCAAAATGTAATCAAATTATAATATTTAAAAAATGCCCCTCTTTCAAAAACACAATTTAAAATCTACTTTTTGTTTTCAATCGGTACATTTGTGTTCAGTCGCATATCGCAACTATACCGATTGTGAATTCTCACAGCAGTTTTACCAATCAATTAACTTGAGCCAAGCTTGCGATGCACAATGAGCTGTAAAGAGTGAAGTCTGGCGCTCCATGTATTTTTCAAAGCAGATTCTCAATGCTTCCTCTAATATTTCTTCTCGGATGTCAAGAATCATCAAATCGTCTTCTTCTTTCTGCAGTATTTCAGCCCTTAAGGTTAAATAACGTGTAAATTAAATTAGAATTTTAAAAGCATTCTTTAAAGGATTTTTAATAAGTATCAATCAATATCTTAGGTTTTAAATAATATTTAAATACATATATGTATATTTGTAATAAAAAAAAGGGGGAGGCCTATGTCCAGCAGTGGACTTAAATGGGCTGATGATGATGATGTATATTTTTAAAGTACCAAATTCTTTCCGGAACATCTTTAGGAAGTGCCATTAATGTTCTAGCGTCATCTGCCATTATAAGTTTTCTTCCCCGTCTTGATAACTTGTATTTTCCCATATCTGGTAAGATGCCTGCATAGCCCATCATTTTGATTATTCAAAATTGCGATGTAAAAACGTTGTTTAGATAAATACAAAAGTCCCGTAAAGTAATGAAAAGTTTTCGACTTATGTTGACGACATATGTGATTTTTTTTTTTTTTTTACTATAAGACAACCAAAAAGTTTCTTTTTAAACGTCATTGTACACCCACCTACCTATTTCAGATAAGGTATGTTATTGATAAAAAAATTAATAAAGAAGCTTATCGTTTGATTAGGGAAGGCTGTTTACAGGCTGCGCCGTTTATAATGGAAAATCCTTGAACGCCACAGAGCACTGTTACTTGGCACTCAAAAAAATTTACAAAAAAAATAATTCCAACTGGTACTCCAATTATGATTTTTTTAATATTTATTTTTCTTGTTCTTATTGTCAAGTAATGTGCACAGCGGCCCCAATATAGTGAATGTTTTTGGTATTATATTAATCCTCTTACAAAAGTAATAAATAATATGAGTATCCATTCCATTTTTTTGAAAAAATATATGAAAAAAATTTCAACTTTTTAAAATGAAATTTGATGGCAAAATAATTTCGCCAAAGTTAGAGAGTGGTTCGTGTAAAAAAAGTATTAAAACATAAGTGGCCAACTATTTTTTAAAAATGCGCTTTTAATACAGTTTACAAAATGATATAATACACAACTTTTCCATAACACTATTACTAACTTTTTACTATTGAGATGCAAAAGGTGTAAATAGGAAGTCAACCCCAAAAAAAAAATGTATTACTTATTTTTATCGAGGAAAGAGACGATAGAGTTCCAAAAAAGGGTCTCTTTCTGTTATACTAGGGACGGTGTAACAGTACTATTTACTACATGAGAGTAGTCCAAGACATATATTTTTTGTTGGCACGAGACAAAGACAAGTTGATTTTGTAGAGTATAAGGGAAGTGGAAAGTATATTGTTCAAACATTTAACCTTTTCTCACTGATTAGTCATATGATGACCAATTGATTTGTTTCAGGCACATAGCTAGAAATAGTTCACCAGTGACCACTTAGGTTTTAACACTTTTTTTACACGAAACAGTGTCAAACTTTGGCCAAATAATTTTGCTATCAAATTTCATACTATAAAGTATAATATAGTTTATAGTTTATAGTATAATATAATATTAAAAACATAAGCAAATTCATTATTTTCGGGCCGCTGTGCACATGACTCGACAATAAGATCAATGAAAATACATTATTTTTTGTGTATTTTTGAGTGCTAAGTAACTGTGCTGTGTGGCGCTAAAAGGATTATCCATTATATACGGAACACCTGTATATGAGATTAATCCCTTTGGTTTTAAATATTAGCCAAGTTGAAATACATTTCATGTAATAATTACTTCTATTAGTCAGTACCTGATGTATTAACCTTTGTTGTGAAATTATATGAAAACTACATTAAAAAACAGAAGTGGCCAGAAAGAACATTGTCTACGGATTAAACGGTTGACAGATGTTTGAAAAATAAAATTGACAAAAACCGAACGCTAGCTGCTACATCGAAATTATTTTTATCAATTATATCAACTGTAAAATGGAAAAAAATATATATTTTAGAGGATCTTTTTGCGCCTAAAGGATTCTAAATGATAAGTGTATATTTTCTGATGTACATTTCTGAAATTTGAGAACAATGTACACTTTAAAGGGTATTTTTCCGGACCCCAGTAAGTGTAAATTATAGTTTATCTTAGTTAGTTACTTTTAAGTTATGTATTTAAAATAAAATTACATATTATAAATTATATTACCCCTTAAATATACTTAATAAAAAATCGATATAACTAAGTCACTCAAACAGTTGAATTTAAATTATATACCTAGCATACAGTTATTAAAAAATCATATTAAATCTAGTGAGTCTTGTTAATCAATTTTATAATATTCTGCTTGAATTTTCAGAAAAGGAACAAAAAAAGAACTTTATTAGAGAAAACATGAAACAATTAAAGTTTATACAAGGCAAGCCACTAAAAGATGCAAAATTCTCACTGAAGTCTGGTCAACAAAGATTAACAAGCTCTCTAGATGCATCTACCATATTAAATCAAGTGAAGTCTTCTCCTTCCAGTAAAAGTGGCAAAGTCACTCTTAATCTTGGCAAGAATAGTGCTTCAGGATACCGAAGAAGGCAAGACATAATTAAAAAAGGAGATATGGCAGAATTTTTAAAAAGAAAAGAATTAAGGCAAGCACAGACTCAAGATGATACAGAAGATGAAGTTAAGTCAAATGATAGTTCAGGTCGTCTGCGTGACATTGGATGCCAAACTATTGAAACAAATCTTTCTCAGAGGCTTGAAAGTGCAAAGTTAACAATGTTGTTTCCAAGAGAAGAAGATAGTGAGGCTAAGCTAAAAGCTAGTGGTGATAGCAGCAGAACTAAAAGTCCATCATCTTTAACTCTCACACCTCGTAGAGCTGGTGATGATTTGATGGATGAAAGACATAGAAGAAAACTTAACTCTATTTTAGAAAAGAAAGATAAAGATCCATACCTCCCATCAGGTATAAGCAAGCTTATTATTATTACTTTTGTTAACAAATTAGCATAAAAATATACATATATATTTTAAACATTTCTAAATAATAGATATTCCAGGTTATCAAAAAGGTGTGTTACCAAAATACCTACGAGAGCGAAAAGAACAATCAGCAAAAGAGTTAGAAGGTGCTAGATCTGATGAAGAACATATTATGTGTCCTCCAGGACATGTTACACTGCCTGATAACGAGAGGAAAGAGACTTTACGAATGCTACGAAATAGTAGGTGTCAAGTTAATATTTATTAGGATTTAAATAAGTGCCCCTTGGCTCTCAAGAGCGAATTCAATTCAATTCGTCTTCTGATTCTGATTCGAGAGGAGCTCTCTGATTCAAACAAATATTAACAATGACCGTCTCAAAGGTGTTGTAGTTATTGTTGTCCAAAAAAGTTTTTTAATAATCTTATTAATTTTTTAATATTTAACATGTTATAAATTTATATATTAATGTATATTTTCGCATTTTTAGGCTTTGCAGAGCTGGTAAGTGAATTAAACAAAATGCCAGTTAAAACAGACACATTAAGGATGAGAAACAGAAAAATGGAGTTAGAGAAGCAACTGGCTAAACTTGAGGAGGGCATCAAAGTTTTTTCCAGACCTAAAGTCTTTGTCAAGATTGGAGAGTAACACATGAGGTTACTCTCAGAATGAAAAAAATTAAAAATTACAACATGTTTACATATGTAAAGAATTTGACTGTAAAATACATTTAATGTTACCTAGAAAATTAGGACTTTTTAATAATATACCATCTGGTTTTATAATATTTAATAACCTTAGAAAAATTACTAGTTCTAATCAAAATTTTTGTGAATCTTAGTGTAAATTATTTTGTAATTGTAGTGTTAATATATGTTATGTTTCTGTACTATAGTGACACTAATTAATGTTTGTATGACTTACAGTGGCTAAAACTTTGGAATTTAATTTAAATATATTTTTATTTTTTTGGTTGTATTTTTAATAAAATAAATGTTAAAATGCTGGTTACAGGACCATAGCATGTATGTCCATTGGTGGTGATGATTCCTATTATGGGATCGCTCCATCCTATTGTAAATATTTAACAAAATTTAAATAACATACATCATTTTTTTTAAATATGCTTTTTTATTGTTTATTATATAAACTATCATTTCAGAATGAGATAAAAAGGCTGTCAATATAAATTTTAGGAATTAATAACAAACTAAATTAAAGCTTAAGTTAAAACAGGTACTATTCAGAGTCTCCTAACATGTTGAAACAAATGTTTATTGAAGATTATAGGGCCATTTCTATAAATTTCTTCTAAACTTGTGTGCCATTCATAGAATGAGAAATCAGGAAAGAAAAATTTTATTTCTCTCTCAGCTGAAGCCAATGAATCTGAAAATATGGTTTGTGGAGATTATTTCATACAATATTGTTCCACATTTATATTATACAACTTTGGAGAGATAACACTACCTGAACCATGAGCCACATTCCTTGTATCAGAAAGACCAAATATGCCTCTTAGCGAATAAGGATCTTCGAATTGAGCCTTATAAACCTTTGTTGGTCCAAGCATCTTTCTCCATAATTCAATGGCATTTGTGTGTCCCAGCACATGAAGGTCTATGGAACCACTGGAAATAACAACTGCAATAGCACACTTGATGTACTTATAATATACATACCTATAATAAATTAATACCTAGACATAAATGTAACAAGTCTGTTAAAGAAAAATTTCTCCTCATGTTCAATGTAAAAATTTGCTGCAGTTGCCTTATCCAGAAAAACCCTTTTCGTTTTAATCACAACAAAGTTATTTTTCAAAACATTTCTGATATACGATATTGCAACTGGATTTTTTACCGTATGCGGTTTAATAATTGCTAGTGATAATTGTAATTTGGACATAATATTTTAGTAATTTTCTGCTCATCTTTCATAAATTTTAAAATTAATGAGTACTGTTTGAACTTTGAAGTCTTTTCAAATGTTGGAATTATCTAAGATTTTTTAATCCACCCAGAAAACGAAGAAGGAATCTTGTTTTTTGTCAATATATAATTTATTGATGAAGGCTACAGCTATAAATAAGATTAAAAATTGATACATTGTCTATAGACAGTATACTGTTCTAGGCGGTTCCGCACGGATTAGTAAGTTCGTTATGGTTGTTTGTTATCCTTCTCTTATTTTATCTTCCTATATAAATAGATATCCTTCTATCTACCTATTTTAATAAGTTTAAAGGTTTCTTGTTTTTTATATAATTTAATAAGTAATAACGTGATGAAAGTACTGCTAGTACCTCGAAATGACGATCGATGGCGTCGATTTTTATTGTCATATAATTCTGTACTGCGGCAGTATACTTGCATAACGGAACGAATTTTTCTACGGTGATGGCACTGTGCAGGGCTTGCAGTGCATATCGGAACATCCCCAACTTCTAATAGTTTTACAACTTTCTATTTAGTATTTAGTAAATTCGAATTATTTTTTGCGTTGTTGCATTTTGGTTACATTTTATAGTAGAATTAAAATTAAAATAAATAAATTTCTCACAAATATATGTTGGATAAGTGTATTTGGAATTTTAATAATAAAATATGTGATAAAATTACAGCATGTAGGATAAAATGTTGAAGTGAAAAAAAACATTATTACTACTTACACCAGTTGTGAATCCACACTAAAATGGGTGTTTGTAAATATTTTCAAATTGGAAGTTGTCGTTTTGGACAAAAATGCAGATATGAACATGTTTATAGTTCTAAATACACATACCAAGGTATTTTAATCAAATATCATTACTGTTTCACGACATGACATTAAATGCAAATTACACCGCCTACCACTTAAAAGCAGAACTTAACCAGGCACTAGCTTCGTTCAAAGCCTATGATATGAAAACCTGAATAATCTAATAAGTTACTTTCCCAAAAAGAAACACCAGTGACACCAGAGTTGAAAGTATTCACGACGTATCCTGCCCTCTGAAAGATGTGTTGTATAATTTAATCATTAGGCATTAGAAAAATAACACATATAAAAATTGTGTATAAATCATTTCCTTGTTTATTACAGCACCATCAGCAGACAATGTGACAAGCGAACAACTTGTTAAGCAAGTACAATTGGATATCCAAGCAGTTTTAAATGGTGGACAATGGATACTCAGTTGTTATTCCCCATTCAAGGGAAAGACTTTTCCGGGATTAAATGATCTGTCCCCAGAAGAAGCAAGACTTATCATATATGAAGCTAAAGCCAACCAAACATTGGATCAAGCTGTAAAAAATATGAATGATATTAATGGAAATATTACTCAACTGTATTGTAAAATGTATTATATTTACAGGTAACATATATGAATAATTTATTCAAGGAAACCAAGTATAAATATGAGAAGCTCTTACAACCCTCAGAAGCCATAATTAAAGTCCTACAGAGTTTATATAGAGGAGAGACTGTAATATCACCGTTTGAACTTACAAATCAAGCATTTTCGTCACAAGCAACATCTTTATTTCGTCATGCTGTTCTGAATGATCCTTATCAAATGAACACCAGTGGACAAACTAACTCTGTGTTTTCACGGTTGGGTGCCTCAAATTCAAATATAAGCAGTGCTCCCAAGACTCTATTTTCCCAAGCAGCTCAAAATGCTTTTGGCCCTGCCCAAACGTCCAACATTTTTCAAACAATGCCACAGGAAAATACAGCTAAATCCCTTTTTGCACAAGCAAGCCAAAATGTTTTTGGTCCACAACAGAATACAAATATATTTGCAACAAAGCCACAACCTAACTTTTTTACAAGCAACCAACAAGCTCAACAGCCTCAGAATCAGTTTATAACTAATCAAAACGTATTTACAGCTACTGAACAATCGCAAAATATATTTGCAAGTCCTCAGCCAAATAGTAATAATCCTTTTGGAATAATACAGCAAAATCAAAATGAAAATATATTCCAACAAAATATCCAATCCAAAGCAACATCCGATATATTTGGTTTATCTAGAAATTTTAATGAAAAGACACAAGTTGACACTGATAATGTTTATACAAAAGTTGAAGAGTTATCTGAAAGTGACTTACATGCATTTAATAGTTCTGAATTCAAATTAGGCTTGGTGCCAGAATCACCACCCCCACATAGTCTTTGCGTATGATGTTGATGTTTGCTTTTCATAACAAGTTATAATTTTAAAATACTTTAAAGAGTAAATTTATTTATTTATCTCTAGAATTATATATCTCTAGAATGAAGGACATATTAGTTAATGTTATCTAAAAAAAAATTCTTTAATTTGTACAAAATTTCTGCTGTAGGACGTCCAGCTAATTTTAGCTAAACGTAATTTGTACAGCTGGCTGGTAATTAGTGTAAAATTGATAAAAATCATGCTTATACAATTTTTTGTATTAGGCAAATAACATTATTAATAATAATTTGTACAAATTATATATAGATAAAATTCAATATTATTAATTTAGGTATAATATAATTGTTTTACATAATTTCTAGATAAGGACTGTACCAAAATAAAATTTCTATTTTTAAAGGAACACATGATATATTATTATTAAATTACATTCCCTAATATTTCTTTTTAAAATAAACGAGAAACTACGATTAAAATTTGTAGTAATGGGTTCGTCTGATGGAAAAAGCAACCTTTATTTTTCATGTCTTCTTTTTTTTGTAGTAAATAGTGTCTTTTGATTTATCATTTTGTATGACATCATTGTTTTCCTGATCTGTAAGCAGAGAGAGTGCAGAGCCGCGAGTGCGTTGCCGTGCTTTAAGGAAAATGTACGCTCTTTTCTTGAAGGTCCCCAAGTCGTATTGTTTTGGAAAGACCCCCGCTGGCAGCTGATTCCATAGAAAGGTGGTGCACGGCACAAAATTCCTTAAAAACCGCTCAGTTGTGGAACGAAAAACATCGAGGTTAAAGCAATGAAACTGCATTCTGCCTCGAAGTTCGATGATTAAATTCAGCAGCAGAGATCAATCCTCTTCTCCGAACATTCCCGTTGATAAATGCGGTATAAGATGCTGAGTGAAGCAACATATCTATGCAATGCCAGACTCAAACCGATCGGAAGGAATCTGGTCGTCAACAATTTAATTTATTCGATATCTGGAAGTGCTTGACAGTGGCCTGGCGAGTGTCTTAATACTATCGTAATCGTGGTAGAACGTTGCTGAACAACAAATTGGCCTGGCTCGTTCAAGGCGATACCACGGGCTCACAATATTAGTGTGAAATGATAGTTGTATTTGAAACGGTATTTGTACTATTTTTCGCCGAGTCTGTGAGGATATTGGAAGCCCTTAAAGAAAATTGCTTAAGCGTCTTAAAAACAAGAAATACAACCAATGCGCGGGTTGCACAGGGCCGAAGGTGTTCTTTTACTATATAGGAGACCCACCTGCTCTGTTGTCCGCTATATTATAAAAAGACAAATTGTATTTTGGTATGTCATTATATACTTTCATATGTAAATATATTTGATATAGGTATAATATATTTTTATGTTTGGATAATTATGACATTCATACATTTTGTACGTAAATACAGTGTAAACTATATAAGGACACTGAAGGGACTGTGCATTTTATAGCGTTATGAGAGATGTTGTTAAGTGGAAAGAATAAAAATCAGAATTAGAAATTTATTTTAAAATTAATTTCAGACCTGTGTTTGTAGTTTAAGTACATAAAAAAGAATCGTATTTGAACGCTATTGTAAATATGTTATTTTTGTCTGCACCAGTAATTTTGTTGTATATTTTTACTTAGCTTATTTATATATTGACGCTTCTTGATGATAAAAGAAGTAGTTTTCCAATAATTTAAGCTGCTTCCAGAGCTTCATTTCTTTAATGCGGGCTAGAATATTTAAGCGACAAAAGAATTTACATAGTTGCGCAGTTTTGACTAATTTTAGTAACTTAAAAGGTGCTTTTGACTCAATTGTTGTCGTTATTGATGTGTATGGAATTCGAGCTAAATCAACCAAAGGCTGATACGATGCTTTAGGGTGTTTGTCATTGAATCAAAGGACGTTACTTGGAGTTTACACTGTGTATTAAATAGAAATCCTAGGTTGAGAAATGAAAAGATAGTCTAAGTAGAATACTTTATTATTGATCAACCTCGCCCAAATAGATTTGTTTATCACTAGAAGCAGAAAGTATGATGGGTTCGTTTTTATGGAAGTGCACATCATTGACGGCGCCATGATGTCCTGGCAGCTTGTACAAGACCCGCCGAGAAGTCGTGTCCCAGATGTAAACAAAACGGTCTGAAGACCCGGCTGATACCTGACGAAAATTTAATAATTATTTTGAAAAACAATTCTTTCTACTATATGAATGTTATTAGTTATTTTGGAAATTACATCTCAAAGAAAGTAGTCTTTGAAACAAAGCTGATAGTTTCAATCAGTGAGTGGCAATTGCCTTATTCAACTTCATAACCACTTCCACTTTATTGACTCTCATTGCAAGTTGGGAAGAGTGAAAAACCACGGCTGCATAACACACTTATTTGATATTTCCATTGTTATGTATGTAATTTACTTAAATCATAGTATTACAAAAATTACATGAGATGTTATTTCAAACATAGAATGTTGATTAAAAGTTAGTACCTTGGAACCATCAGGGGACCAGGCACACCTTAATAGGTTCTTCTCAAAGTTGTGTTGATGTCCAGACATGAGCTTCACGCATCTCTCAGCAGGCGCAAATGCTCTCACGTCCCATATCCTTAAAGTGTTATCCATTGAATTTGATAGAAGATATGAACCATCATATGACAGTGCCATTCCTGTTATTTAAGTAATAAATTACCATATGAGTTTATTATACACCATTGATTAAGTAAATTAAGTATAAATTAACGTCATTAATTGATCTATCAGGCCTGCTGGCCTGATTAATTACTATTAATGCATAAAAAATATTTTAAATTATATAGAAATGTTTACCTGTAATTGTGTCCGTGTGTCCTTTAATTGTGTAAGCAATATGTGTGTTTCTGATATCCCACACTTTAATCACATTATCTACACCACCAGTAATGATTTTCTCTGCAGTATCATTAAATAACACAGATGTGACAGGGTAAGTGGAGTCAAGTGATAGAATATTATTCCTTTTCCTAGCATCCCACAGCTTTATTGTGTTGTCATCTGAACCTGAGACTAGTAATTCAGGCCCCCTCCTGGCACCTGATTTACGTTAAATATAACTTAAAATTTGGTGTCACATCGAGATACTGTACTACTTTAGACAATATTATGATTAAAAATTAAGTCCCAATCTGAATTATGCACTGTTTGTTGGACTTTTGCACCAATTTTTACGACTTAAGTTTTTTATGGAAACAGTGGCAAACGAGCAGCAGGCTCATCCAGGGTAAATGATCCTCCACCCATGGACACCCCTAGACAAAATTGTAATTAATTAGATTAAATAAAGTTATAATTAAATAAGTAAAGTTAACAATCTCAATCATTTTTACACAATCAAATACAAGAAAAAAACTTTTTACATTACAAACCTGAAACTGAATTAACAAAACTACTATGTCCTTTTAATTTTTTAATTCTTGTACCGGTAGGAACATCCCAGACTGCCACAGTATTGTCAGTAGCACAGGTGAACATGTGAGCTCCATCAGGAGAAAAGCATAATTCCATAATGGCTCCTGTATGCCCCTTCATGACCATGACATTCTCACATTGGCCATAAACATTCCATATAACTGAAAAGGAATAAACCATACCAAGTTTTATTATAATTAGAGGTATATAGGATAAGCAGTCCTCTGCCTGGACACCCCTAGTTGCCAGAAAATTAATTATTGGATCACTACAATTGTTACCTAAGTAGATGCATGTATTTGTAATTATGCATTAAAAGGGTTTATAATAGTAATATTAACATATTGATTACTTACAAATTTGTCTATCAAATCCTGCCGATGCCAAATGTTTTCCTTCTGGATGAAATTTTGCAGTAAATATCTCTCCTTGATGTCCTTCTAATAACATAATGGGTGCATAAAGATTAGAGGTCCTAGGTACCTAAAATTTTAATATTATTAATGAACGTTTCGCCAACGTAACGTATAACGAATAATGTAAATATTATTTATTAGTTTGAAACAGGATTAATAACTGGTAACAGATTTTTTAAATAATATTTAAAGTATGTTAGAAAATAATACCGTTGCCGTTACTACTGCCTTTTCTCGTGTTCCTGCGACAGATATTTCATGGCGTGTTTTTTTTGCTGGTACTACAGCATATTCTTCGGCCTTCCTCTTAATTTCTAACTCCGGCATTATCGTAAATTATATACTAAACTCAGAGACGATAAGAAATAAATTGTTAAAACTAATGCCTTATTAAGTCGTCACTGTCATAAAATGTAAACAATACAACTTTAGATCTCAATTTTTCTATAATCTATAGTATGTCTATATCCATATAGTATATAGAGAATTTTACTTTGTATCTTTGTATACAATACAATACATTTTTTCATTAGACAAAAGTTACATATCATTCGATTGAATCATATTAATTATATTTATTCTTCTACACTAAGTAGGAAATAACTGGAAGTTTGAACAATTTCTTCACACTCTAGACCATCTCCAGCAACACCCGTCGCTTTATTCTGCATATGTTTGTCTTTGGTTAAAATGTTGGTTCATGATAATTATCTGTCACGGACCGTATCATCGGTTTCTGGCTATTGTAATCAGCCTCCGAGTGTTGTTAGCTAGTTCGGACTTCGGCCCTAACGTGCTTTCAAACGAAGGAGAAAGTATAAGTCGAAGAAAGGTTGCTATCAGAACTCTGTCCGTTGATATGATAAGCCTGGTCGCAGATCGCGGTTAAATCCTACCGGGTGAAAATTCACAAACAATTCGAAAGAGGCCCAGCCAGGCAACTAGTGGATAATGCTGTACCTTCTGCCCCTGGGGTCATCATAGGTAATTGCAACTGAGAAATCCTTTCACTCTCACAGTTATTTATTAGTGGCCCTCTGGATAGTGGCATTCCTTAAATAGGGCGGCGCTTTGACTAAGCGATGAAGCGTTTTGCTCTGGACGACGCACAGCTTCTGGAGATGGGTCTCCTTTCCCAACGCAACCCCGCTGGCACCACGTGAGGGCGTATGTATGTCTGATAGAGAGAGTTTCTTTATAAAAAAAACTTATAAACTAGGTAATTAATCTATATCATGAATAATTATCCTGGCGCTTGTTGTAATTATGTCCTTTTGCGCATGCGCAATAACAATTGCGTATTTAAACGTTCTTTCACAAAGAAGTTAATAAAAATTAGAAAAACAATCGGACTAACATAAATATTGATCGGATAATCAATAAAAAGTACCTATCAAATAAAAAAGAAAACTAATCGATATAATGAAGTAAAAAGTTGTTTAATTTTTTATAAAAAAACAGCTCTATCAGACATGGACGCTAAAATGACGGAGAATTGTTTAAACAAAAATTTGAAAATTCATTTCCAGGTGCCAACTTCAGGGAAATGTATTTCATTACTCAAAAACGTGAGTACTCGACACATCACTAATTCTCTAATCTATAATCTTTGTTCTGAAAATAATAAAAATTAACAACATGGTTATCATTCAAAACAATACAATTTTTTATACATAATATGAAAAACTGAGCGACAACTAATATATCTATTATCTACACATTTGTTCAATTAAGTTAGTATAATGTTTGGTGAAAATTTTGAGAATTATTCTCTTGTGTGGAAAATTGGTATAGGTGACCAACAATTTTTTTTCTTCCATATAAATCGACTATTTAATAAATATTATTATTTTTATAATTTGGGACTATACTTGAGGGTGCCCCTTGAATTCTCACCAAGTTTTTACATATATATTAGTTTATAAATTCTCAGGATAAATTGTAGCAATATCTAATTGCTATTAGATGATTATGCGCACCTTAAAGAAAGGATTGCTTACTGCATTATTTTATGGATAGGTTAGGTTTGTTCTAAATAATATTGTTACATTTTGAATTCTCTTCAAGTTTATCACTTTATTAGCCTACAGCTGCCTTAGCCTGTTGAAAATTAGATTTCGATATTTTCCTTTATTTATATGTATACTGCATTAGTGTTAGGTTAGGTGTGTTATATTATTGTTAGTACAGCGTTCCGAGCGAACAAGATTGGCGCCAAACAAAAATTTCCAATTTTTAATTGCAATTTTTATGCACAAATTGAGAATTATGCCATCAAAAGTTATAATTACAAAATTGTTCCTTTCAGCTCGGCATGTGTTTTACCAACTCTCTATAAAGACAATGTACTTATTAAGATGCCATTTAATTGAAAATAAAAGCATACTATTGTTCTTTAAAAAATTGTTGGAAAGGCGAACAGAGTTCATAATTTGTTTAGTGTGTCTGGGAATATTACTCTACAATAATATAAAAATATTTGATGAACAATTTGCTTTCATTTTAATAGCTTTCTTAATCTTAAAATGGAATTTAAAAAGTGTATGTATCTATTATAGTAATACTTTACATAGTGTAACTTACACAGATTTTATTTTCTAAGCTCCTTGTTTATATATCTAGTGTGATTTATATATACAGTATTAAGATTTATCTATGAAAGCTATCATATTTCTTTAATTAGACGACCTACTCTCTTTGTAGAAAATTTGATTTTGAACAACAACATTATATTTAAATTATTATTCCAGGAGATATCATCCATAAATTATGGAGTTGGTATGGCATGCAGCTACTTTGAGGGTTACCTAATTCATATCATTCCCAATGATGGAGCCAGTTTTATAGGTTTTGAAGAAAATATTAGAAACTATGAAAATAGTCAGGGTGGTATTGTCTTTCCTGTCAAGAAACTCTTTATTGTCATAACAAAATCATTGTACTGTCCACCTGATCTAAAGGAATTTAATAAAAAGAATCAAAGTTTGCCATACCTTGAAGCTTGTCAGGTAAGAATAATTAAAATCAATATGCCTTCTTTTCATTTACATCAAATATTAAAAATTAACTAAGTACGTACGTAACATACCCTAGCATTTCAGGGGTAATAATAATTATATTACCACTCAATATAAGACTGAAAATTAATCCTAAAATTTATATTTGAAATCTCAGTTGAACACACTACCCTATTTTCTGTACCAAAAAGCAGAATGCTGCATAGTTTATTTTTTAATTGATAACCAAAATACAAAAATAACATCTTATTTTAAAGTTTTATTTTTAGAATCTTGAAGATGTGAACAAAGACGTCGCTGGAGTGAAGAATCGCATATACCGCAACAGTGCTTATAAAATTCACTGTAAGGGGTCTGATCCAGTGTACTTAGCAGTTGAGTGTGCAACGCCATTGCACACATTACATAAGGTGCTTAAGAATCGTTCTTTATATGAAGGTAATATACATTTTTTCAATGTCTATTTATTCTATTATTCACGCAAACGCGAACATGCTCTAGCCATCGACGAAACAGCCCTTTAAATGACGCATGGCAATAGAAATAATATCGCAAATTTGCTGCAAGTCGCAGCCACAGAAATAGGGTTCCGAAAAAAACTAGTGCTCATGTTTGCTAAGAGGCACAGGCAAGCAAGGTCAATGGTTGTTGCTATAAAAGGTCAGAAGGGAATGTGTTTCATTACCAAAAGAGTATTTCTCTATGACCAACGTAAGCAGCTTATCAGTAACAAGGTTTTAAAAAATATTGGTAATATGTCAAAAAATTAAGTTATAGAAGCATCATAGAAAGGCCTATGCAAATTATTGTAAATAAAAATAGTGATTTGAAACAATATTCTTCAATCTGTATAATAATTTTCAGAGTTAGGCAATATAAATGTAGAGGAAGTGGTTAGGGACTTTAGCCAAACTCTGCACAAGGTTATCAGTAAAAGCCATGAGTGTAAGGGAAAATGTCAGCTGGTCTTCTATGATGGTGAGATATTTTGTGTATGTTCAAAGTTGCTAGTTTATAAAGATTGATGCTAAATATACACAGGACTGTCTAGTTGATCACCTATATATTAAATATTGTATATTTATTATATATAAATATAATATAAATATTGTATTTTGTATATGTATATTTTTAAATTGAATATGACAATAATATATATATTTTGAATCTCACGTCTATTACGAATTGCTTATATAACTTTTGTTAAATTATTTTTTCAGATACTGATCCGACTCAAAACTTGGCAAATATTCTTCTAAACGAGATTGAATCTTTAAAAAAAATGGAACTGTAGAATACTAGCACCCATTTTTTTATTTCCATATATACCAATCTTAATTAAGCGGTAAATTCATATCAAAAATATGATAATCTCGGGTTATTCATTTATATACATTTTAATTGTTTTGGAATATTTTAATTATAATTATTAATATTTCTGTAGGTTGAATTTATGATCATCATTCATTCCGTTTTATATTTTGATAATTATTTTTAATTTATTCTAAATGGCGATGAAAATTACGTAAACTACGTATTTTACGTTACTAAATTACGTAAAATTTCTTTCTTTGTCTTTTGATTAACATAATTTGAGTTAAATACAGTGTAAAATACTAAAATTCCGAGTTGGGTATATTTTTTCGGACAAATTCGGCATTTAATTTTAATTCAAGCATGTCTGTAACATAGTCAGTGCCGAATCTAATTGAAAAAATTGACTTTAGTTTTCTTTTAGCGAGTAACGTGGCCTAATAGTCAATGGGCGGTAAATCTAGATGTTTAATAATAATTGTATTGTATTATATACGTTTTATATTAGATATAAGCATTGATGACATTTTATGTTTTTACTAAAGTAGAAACTATTTTATAATATTCTAGTTTTCATTCTAAAGTGCAGCTTAATAAAAGAAAATGTGAAAGAGATGATCGAAAGGTTTTTTCAAAAAATTGTGTACTTTTCTGCGAATTGTAAGAATTATTAATTTATCGAGGTGATTGGAAAATTCACAAGTCCGAATCGTATTTTTTTGCATCTAGCTCCATGAAATATGTTTCGACAAATTAACCGTGACTAAATTCTAATTCTATACAAATTATGGTGCTTTAACGGTAATTTGATTACCTAGAGTTCTATTATGCTTCTGACTATTTTATGTAATTCCACAAGACTTTTGATGATATAGAGTATAGACAATAGAGCAAAAATAATTAAATGTTGTCGTTTACGAAATCGTCTAAATTAAATAAGCAGATTTTTTTTAATTTACATAGTCGGCGCAATTAATATTTGTTACTTTTTAAGACATTCTTGCGGTTGGTTTGGTTTTGATTAAGAGTGGACGATTTAAATCGATGTTTTAAAAATAATCGAGTATAATATTTATGCATCGAACCAAACCGATATATTGGTAAGTTTTAAATATCGATGTATGATATTTATTTCGAAACATCGAAAAGGTCAACAATTAAACCTACCCCAACTCTCTCTTTACGGTTTATAATTAATTTTTCCAATATGGCATAAAATTGCCTTTTAATATCTAACAATGTGGTTTTGATGTGGGCACATTAGTGCCATCCGAGAAACTTTCGCAATCGGTGCAATTAATGACTCGACAAAAAAATAGACAAAAGGTTAAAATTTTGTTTTTACAAGGTATAGATAACAATTATTGAAATATATATAAAGATAATAAAGTTATTTTAATAGATGCTTGCTTTTTATTTCTAAACCACATACATATTTAACTTATAAAAGAGAATCTACGTATATAAAACAATGTTTTTTTTAATGGTTTCACTTGTTATGATCCATCTGTAGTCTATACTCTATAGTATATTAACTGCAAAGTCTATGGCTAGGTTTACTTCAGATATATGACAATGACGTTACGGAAAATGGAATTTAAACGTGTGGTCTAAAAAGTCATAACAAACACACATGGCCTGTAGTTCTTATGGTTAGTAGTTGTTTTTTGTAATTTTATGTTTATATTTAGTGATTTTGAAACAGTTTTGTGAAATGGGTAAAAGGAAATATAAAGATGAAGATGGGTCAACAAAAAGAAACAAAAAATCCAGCGATCCAGAGGATGAGAAAGAACAACCTCAATCCGTTCAAAACTACAATAATATTCTTCAAAATGAACCCCGTTTCGATATAAAACATTTTCGTAAAGAATTATCGGAAAAGCAAGGGCAAACTATAGGTAAGATTGATTATAATTATAACGTAGTAAACTAAAAACTTATGTTAAACTTGTATTAATAAGCATTTTATTTATAAGAGTATTTTATAGCGTTTTAAACCAAAAACATATTACGATGAAAAAAAAACTATGTGTCGCAATCAAAAAGTGTAGGTACATAAAATAAGTATTTCCATCAGATACAAAGTCTAAAATCACTACTGATATAAGATTGAACATACATACTTAATCTTCATCTTATCTATCTAAGTGATTACGTTTAACTACTTACATACATCTGTAAATATTATTTGAACTTATATTTGTTTTATAATTGCAGCATTAACACAATTCTTGCAAGTGTGTTTGAACCCAGATAGTGATATGGACTATATATCAGAATATCTCAGAGTTGGAGGCAACTCACATGAAATATTAAGACAAATATCTTCAGAAAACAAGAAAAACTTATCTTTGGCTACACCTACATTTCACATCTTCCACTTGATAATTCTTAAAGTACAAGCTTCTATGCCTCACATGATAACAATTACAGAAGAAGCTTGTAGATTTTTTCTAAATACATTTATCCCTACAGTTGAGATAATGATAAGTGAAAACTCTGGACCTAGACATAGAAAAATAATTCTAAATCTACTTACATCTATGGTCATACTCAGTCCTGAGTTAGGAGTAGAAGTTCTAAACCAAGTACCATTAACACCAAAGCATCTACAGTATATATTGGAGAAACCTAATTATAAAGAAAAAGATAATGTAAGAAATACTTTTGTACAGTTTATGACTTCATTTCTAGTTGATTCTAATTTACCATTGATAAAAGCTCTTTTAGAAAAACAAGGTGTTCTTCCATTAGTGATACCTGGATTAATATCAGATGAGTTAGATTCTGTGCTAATGTTTTTAAATATTTTAAAGAAGAATGTTATAGACAATACTTTAATATCCAAAACTCTGAAATTGAAAACTTTTAACCATCAAGTTCTGCATAATTTGTTTAAATTATTCAAATGGAAAGGTCCTCCAGAAATAAGCAATGATATCAAAAATGAAGGACGTCCTGAAATTATGAAACTTCTTTCTAATATAATTATTACATTGTTTACTTCACACAAATCTGGATTATATTTTAGTGATCCTTACTTTGGTTTAGAAGAAACCAACAAAAACCAAAATTTATATAAAGCTTTGCTTAGTTTAAAAAGGCCATGGGAAAATAGTTTTGAATGTGACACAGTACTTGAGATTATATTTAAGTGTCCTGGCTTACACAGAGCCATAATACATGTTTTAGAGCAAAGTTTTCAACCTCAACATTCACTTATTTGGGAGCGAGCTATAGAATTCACAATGAAGCTCACAGATAAATTAAAACCAGAAGATATGTTGCCAAGACTGAATAACTTTAATTCACTGCAAACTGTTAATTTTATTCGTTTTATAACATTACCTGTACCTTTACTGAGGCTTATTCAAACAAATATTGGTCAAGACCAGACCATTTCATTGTATTGCATAAAGGTGTTAGTAAAAATGTTATATTCTCTAAAGAGATACATAACTATACTGAGCCAGAATGAAGCAGAAGAAATACTTATGGAATTTAGAAATAAGCTTGAGTATTTTATACCAAAACATGTTCCAGCACCAAATACCATACTTATGTTAATAAATGATTTAACAAGTGGAAAAGAAGTAATAGAGTCATCTCAAGATTATAAATTACCAAAGCTAGATACAGCAGATTCCCTTTTAGCTTTAATAGATATGTTGCTTCTGTATAATTATATACATCCTTCATTTTTTGAAACCTTAGAGAACAACATAGATATGATGACGATATTAAACTTCACAAAAACTTTGTGCCAAGGAAAAATATCTCTTTTGAAGTTCAAAGTAGTATCTTTGTGGTTGATACTAGATTCATCTGCTCTTTCCTTAAAGAATCCAATATTCAAAGATTTATTTCTCATCATGCTACAAGTTTTTACATGTGAAGAAGAAAATATCTGGATAGAAGCTAAAGATACATTGCAGGATTTTCTTAAAAATACGGAAATTTATGAAACAGATGAAGATGAAATCCAATTAATGTTGTACTCTTTGAGAAAAGCTAAAGTAGAGCCAATATTTTTAGTGGCTGATGTAATAGAATATGTACTGCAAAACAAGGATCATCTTATAGAAAACATGAGAAGTCAGATGATTAATTTTGAGATTGCAGATGCACATACTGAATCTAACTTAGATAAACTTTTTATAGATTTAATGAATAGCCGAAACACAAACAACTGCATGTTTTTGGAAAATAAATTGCCGTCACCATTTATAATTGGATGTGTCCAATATATCCAAATTAACAAAGAAGCAAAAAAGAATTTAAAGGGCTTCCTGTCATTATACATTGCTAATTTATTGCATTGTAATTATTCCCCTGAGCTATCTGAAGTTTTGATTGGTAATTCGAAACTGGAAGTCCGAAGGTATCTTACAACTTGCACTTCAAACACAATTATGTTGCCAGATACCATAGTGAAAGACAATGTGTTGCTTAAGTTATCGGAGTCAATTTTTAATGAGCAAGAAGTTGATCTTAAAGAAACTATAACTTTAATTGAAGAAGGTTCTGAAGATAACTATGATATAATGATAAACAATAAATATTACAAAATAGTTCTTCAGCACTTAATTGATACATCAGAACTATACATATGGGCCAGATACTTAATGTTCTGTATAGTTAGATTGTACAAATTGGATGAATTAACAGAATTGAAAATAGAGAAAATTATGAATTATTTCAAAGTTATCATTGCAGTTGGAAGGAGGCATAATTTAGTAAGCACTTGCAGAAACATTTTGTTAAACTTATTTAAGAATGCTCACTTTTTAAAAATGTTCAAAGCTGTAGACACTAATAAAAAGTCCTGTCTACTAGTAACTGATTTCATGTTGCAAATGATGGTTCAGAATGAAGATGTAATTGGATATCTGAATAAAAAATATTTTCTTCTAAAGTTATACCAGCACAAACTGTATTTAGAGATAATTGAAGCGTTTATTAAGCTAAACAAGAAGAAAAATATAAAATGCGATCATACTATTCGAGTCCTAGAAGTTGTTGGACTTTCTAAAGAAAGTAGCAATAAAATTTTTAAAAAAATTTTTGAGACGGACTTAGACTTATGCATCACTGACGATAAGGAACCAAGTTTAGTTATTGAAATCCTGAGAGTCTTAATTGAAAAATATTGCTCAAATGTAATATTAGACCTCAACACTGAAACACTATTGAAAAGCATAAAGTTATATTTCAATCTAATAACAAATAAAGATAGAGTTGCAAATTTATCGAATTTAGAGTTAGCTCTCATAAAATACTTCGAAAATAAACCACAGCACGCTGCGCTCGTTCCAGGTGAAGAGTATGCAAAGTTTTTCAAAGCCTGCACTATACGTAAAGACACTGCAAATTTGGCTACAGTTATACTAAAATATAATATAAAATTGTGTAAGGTTTTTCAAGAACAATTAAACAGCGATGAAATATTAAGTCATAGGGAACTGACTATTCCTCTTGGTAATGCAGTTTTATATCATGACCAATTTCTTATGGAAAATCGTGGCTTCTTGGTTTTGCTTTATAATGAATACAAAACTAATATAAATAAGTACCTAGAGAAGCCGCACAAAGCAGGGCAGATTTATGTACAAGGCTGGACATTAATAAAGAAACTCATCGTCGAATGTATGCCAATTGAAGATTGTCACAGACTCTTTCTAAAGATCCATAAGTTTGAAATATTAGATGTTAATCACCTACAAATACTTCAAACTGTTTTGCTGAAAATATATGCGATCAAAGAAGAAGAAAACCCAGAGTATTTCTGTAATTATCTTTTATCAATGCTGCATTTAATAGGTACCCGTTTTAAGGACGAAAATCTCGACAGTTTAGATATTGCTGTGTCATTAGTTTATAATACGACACAAATTAACAAAATCAAGCAATTTAATGGAAATAAAGATGACTTGAAAAGAATTTTAGAAAGTGCTACTTGGAAGAATTATTGCAAAAATGTTTTAAAAAATGCATTGAAAGTAAAAACAGGTTATCAGGATAATACACCGGGTCCATTTCTTTTATGTCTCCTTACAGCTCTTATCAAGATGGTGTACCCAATAGATCACCTTGAAATAGTGGATATCTTTGAGATGTTGACCTCTCATTCGGAGTTTTTGAATGTAATGTTGAGTCGTTATAGCTTTGAAATTAAATCGCGGCTATTGCAGCTGCTATTCTGCCTAATAAGCTTAAACAAAAGTATCATGAAGCCACAGCAGATACCTGTGTTTTTGAGTGCATATCACGCCACTAAACATCCCTGCGATAGATTGATCCTTTCAATTTTGCAGTTCTATGAAAGCAATGGCCTACCACTTAACGAATACAAACCTTACGTCTGGGGGGACTCGGCCGCCAATTATTATGCTGTACGAAAGAAACGCACGGCTACGCTTTGGACTCATCCAACCCCGAATCAAGTATTAAATCTTTTCGACAGAGAAATTGTAGATAGAACAATAAGGAAATTCCCAGTAAATCAAAAGTTAGACTATTACTATGAATTACCTGATAATTTCGACACTTTGAAGGACGTATCGCTCAAACAGTTTCTGCGGGAGGAATTGAAGCAGAAGCTAAGATTTAGTAGTAAAAGTCAAGATACTGAAGCAATACTGAAAGCGACAAAGAGAAAAGATGACTATAATAAAGTATTACGAATATATAACGAAAGAGATGCGCTCAATACATCGCATGAAGACGATGAAGATAACATATATGACCCGGCTTTTCTGTTTCCGCTTTTAAGCCACTTACTCGCACCAGGCTCGATGGCCTCCTGTTTTAAGGTGATGAGAACTGGTCTTCTGTCAGTAACGCTGATGGCTCTCAGCTCTAATTGTCCGATGATGCGTGCGGCTGCGTATCATGTCCTGCATAGATTTAACATGTTGCTGGAATTAGAAACGTGAGTAATAAATTTAATTACGTATAAAATTTTACAATTGTTCACAAAAGACATTCATTTGTTTCAAAAGTAAGAGCCTCGTAGCTAAGTGGTTCATTTAATAGGTCTACCACGAAGCAGGAGGTATCGGGTTCAAGTCCCGTTCCGGACAATTATAATTTAATTTTATAGTCCCTGCAAGGGTTTGCGAGTGCCCGGGCGAGTGTCTTAATACTGTCGCACCTGTAGGAAAACCATGTTGAAGCATATGTGGAAGCACTAATAGGGCCGGCTCGTCCAAAGTGATACTACGGGCTCACAGAATACTCAAGGTGAAACGGTACTTGTACTGTGTTTCGCTGATTATGTGAGGCCATCTGAGGTCCTTAAAATTCCGCTTAAGTGGCATAAAAAGCCGGAAATACAACCAATGCGCGGACTGTGTCGCGGTTGTCCATGGGCGGCGGTGTTCTCTTACCATATAGGAGATCCACCTGCTCCGTCGTCTGCTATACGATACAAAATACTATTTAAACTAAAATGATTCCGTGAGAATTCGTTGTCCGAGTAGAGACCGTGTAATAATTATTGTCATATACATTTTCAGGCGGCACAAAAACGACAGGCTGCTTCTTACGGACTTCATGACAACTCTGCGCCAGAGCGTGACGTCGGTTATAAAAGATGCACCAAATGATGATGTTTTTGGAGATTTAAAAAATCCTAAACTACCCGCAGTTGGTGCGTTGTATTTTGCAAGAGCCTTGGCAGTGTGCACCGCACCTTCGGAGCCAATGTTCAAGCCCGTCAACAACTTCCTAATAGCGAAACAGAACGTGGATCTCACCATCGTCCCGGATTTCCTCAGTCTTTTCCACGACAATGACGTCGAATGCATCGAGCGGAGGCTGTGGATTCTGGACGTAATGACCGATGGTATAAAAAGCCTGAAAGACGTCATAGTCATCTTTAAAAGCATGTGTATAAAAATGCTCATGGACTTTTACACAACTGTGCTTTGCGATAAAAGAAATAAGGTCAAAATTCTAGGCGTGTTTAACTCTATTGTGTCGATACCCCGAGCTCTTGAAATATTAGTTGAAGGGTATGGTTTTCTCACTTGGTTACATTCGATCATTTGGCACTTGAGAAAAGATGACAAAAACGTCGTCCAAGTAATTGCTAATTTACTAAACTCTGTTATTGTAAGTTTGAATATTAACACTTTTGGTAAACAAGTCAAACTGAGAGTTAACGATGTTAAAATTAAAGGCGACGAGGAGTATGAAATTTTAAGTATCGTCTATGAATTGTTATGTTACGTTGATGTTTTTGATTTAGATGAAGTTACTGCATATATGAAGCTGTATAATTCGGTGTCCAAACGTACAATTAAGTTTTTAACTAAGCGACAAATTGTCCATGTTATGGATAGATGCGGTCGAAAATTTAAAAATTGTGAATGTATGAAGTTAATAGTTCACGGGGTTCAAGCTGAAAATGCACAAATCCTGAAAAGTAAAATTGTTAACATCAATACAGATTTGTTAATAAAAGAGTTACACTTGTTGGCTGTTACTTATATTGCTTAAATGTAACACTTTAAGTCAATTAGATCTATCAATGCAATTATAACTAAGATTCCTTTAAATTCTGTGGCGCGATTGTCCATTTATGTAAGTGCAGAAGTAAAAAATCAGTTGATTTTGAATTATGATTACATATTATATTAATAAAGTTATGTTTTCTTCAAGATAGTTTCATTAAATCTGTTCAGATAATAAGTTCCTTGTAAAAATATTATGTCGTGTATGTATCAGGGTATAATTGTACAACTGGGTAAAGAGGTAAACTTGTAGGTTTTATCTTAATACTTGTCGTTTAAAAGCGGATGCAATTGCATAGCTGGTCACTCAGCACTGTAATTGATTAATTATTAATCCCTCCTATATTGTGATTAAAAAATATTCATAATTAAGAAGAAATACAGCAGACTTGTATCCCTAAGGTAAGTAAATATTCTAAAATATGTAATATAAATTATGTATTACAATATTTGTTGTTTAATGCTTCTATATCTTGAAAATTAATATAATTATTTTGTTGATATTCAATGCAATTCTTGTTTCTTGGTCTGGCTTTCAATATAACACAATATATTTATTATACTACGAAGGATGTAGTGTAATCTGATTGCAATTTTTTTAAATTGTATTTGAATTCATAAGATACAAACCACAGTTACTTAATAGAATTATTTATATAAAGTTAGATTTTGTAAGGTAATTTAAGTATTCGATACAATAAAAACTTCTTTTATTTTTACGTTTATGATTGCCCTGTGAATCTATTTTACATAATTATTACCGCAAATCGAGAATGTAGCGAGTTTCATTGTAAAGAACTATTATGTTACTAATTTTAACAGTAAGTATTGCCTAAAAAGACATATTAAAGGAAATTAATATAAATTAAAATAGTAGGGTTTTGTGTAGGGACCGCGATAACAACCGCCTCCGCCGGATACGGAAGTGAGAACCCAGCTACGTCGCTATTCACTCCTAACTACTTACCTCGGCGAGGTTCCGACCGGCTGCGCGGCCCATGACATCGCGACGGCCCAACACGAGGTTCGTGTCTCATAGCAAATACCCCTTTAAAAAAAACTCTGTGTTAGTTGTTACTTCTATCGTTTCCTATATGACAGTACCTACGCCGCCGAGTGCACTAGCTAAGTCGAGAGAAATAACCAAGTGTATCCTAAGTATTCTTTTACGGAAGCTTAATCTATTATTATTTATACAGTAAATTAAATTCACAAACCATAAGTGTTATTAAAATGCAGTGTAAATTTAGTTTAACGCGTCTTTGCGTTGTCATGGAAACAACTGATGGTAACAAATAATTTATAGGCGATATTAATTTTGTGTATTAAGTAATTGTTATGGTAGTAAATCGAAACTGCGTGAAATTTATCAATCAACTTGACAGCTTCACAGCGTAGGAGACATAGAGGTAGGTAGAAAATTATTAACAACAAAGTTTTTTAATAAAATCTCCGCGACAGATACTAAAATAGTGCGCTGCTTTTTATGTATCTAAGTTATAAATAATGATTATGATACTACATCTATATTTGTCTAAGAGCCATGCTGACGCACTAATTGGCCCGGCTCGTCTGAAGTGATACCACGGGCCCACAGAATACTCAGCGTGAAACGGTACTTGTACTGTTGCGCTGATTGATTGAGGATATCGAAGTCCCTTAAAAATGCCTCTTAAACGGCGTAAAAACCCGGCAACATAACTAATGCGCAGAATGTGATGCAGTTGTCCATAGGCGGCGATATTCTCTTACCATATAGGAGACCCACCTGCTCCTTTGTCCGCTATACTATAAACAAAAGTATGCTCGTATGATCGCCAGTTGCAATCTGAATTATGATTATTTTTTTCTTGCGATATTATCTTTATTCTTGTTAAAATTAAATGTTATTCTAAATAAATCATTAAATAAACACATTCTTAGAATTTGCAGCCGGGTCAAAAGAGAACAAAAATCAAATTAGAATTGAAGACGCTTCTTTTTTAAAATAATAAAAGAGCTACGTTAATTATAATAAACGAGAAGGTATATGCATAAAATTATGTAAGGAATATCCTAAGCATTCTACCACATCCTTGGAATGTGCTAAACATTCTTAATTCCACATTAATTCATATAAATTATGTCTATTCTTTGTTCGCTATTTGAATCGCAATCAATAAAACTAGCTTTGTCACGATCTGAGGCCTGAATCACGAAGTCTGTGTTTCAAGCTCGCTAAGTGTTATATCTTATGTGGAGCAAACTCCATAATGAACTTCAGAGTTCACTTTTACTGATCGTTGTTTTTTATCATGAACCAAAACTTATCCCGACTCCAAATTCAAGCAATACTTTTTAATACGATATTTTATTTCATTAAGACATCACAAACACCATAACATACTTATGTACCTTTTTTTGAATGGCTAACTCGCTGTACGACCGGCCCTAACATCTTAACGCGGGCTGGGAGACAAGCTGGGCAACTCGCCTTAATGCTGGACAGCTCGCCGTGAGCTAATATTTAATTTTACTCAATTATCTTAATATTATGGACTCAATGTGTTAATAACCTAGATAAAATTATAATGATGATAATTACGTAAAGAAGATTTATAATTATCATTTAATTACTAATTGTATGTTGGAAAATGGCCTGCCTGAAATAGTTGCCTGTATTACTACGATTACAGAATAACATGGCTTAACAAGCTTTTAGCTATTTAATAAAGACGAAATAAGTTATAGACATAAAGGAACATATGTGTTGTATACTTTAATATTGACACCTTTTCTTTTCACCATATGGATGTCAACACTAAGTAATTTATCTATGACCATTGTTATTCTCAATTGTATCTTTGTTGTTTTGCTATATGAAGAGCGTTTCAAGTGTAATTAACAAAATACAAGAAATAAATCAATATATTATATCTTTCATATCTGTTTTAATTGCACAATATTATGCTATAACTTAACGAAATTCAAGTCCACGCGTTGTTGACATGTATTTTGTAGACATATCACTAAGAAAGAATATAAATATAACAATAAATGCAAAACTAGTCACGAGCTAGAAATAAGCGAGCTCTGTAATGTTATATTACTGGCAAAAGGAAAGAGTCATACACGCAAAGGAACCCCGCCGGCGATGTTTAGACAATAACACAGTATGAAATAGAATGCGATACGTACAATCCTATGATTACAACAGTCGTGAAAATCCCATTTATACTTCATGTGACTTTAGCAGCGAATTTTTTTTTTGTAATAGCATACAGTATTTAATATAAATATTTTTATATTTTATTAATAAATAAAACAAAAACCAATTAAACGAAGACGAAAGTTGATTCAAAATTTATTACCTAAGTTAGTGATAATTTTTTATCCTCTTTTAAATCTTTGCTTTGATACTCCAAAGTAGTTCAAATTATGATTTCAAAATATTATTAATTTTAATAAATGCTCGGTTTTAAATATTTAATGTCATGAGCGTTGAACGCGTAGAGGCGCCACATTTTACACCTCTGCGCAAGATTTTCGACAAACTTCGAAAGCTGACAAGTGTTCGATACAGTTCAACGGCTTTTAAAACAGTGAAAAGGATATATGAAATGTACTCTGGTAACCTTCAGTTTTATTTTATTTTTTACAATGAAATGCTATTTATTATGAATAGTTGATTTTCTCTTATAATAAGTTTAAATTATAGAGCAAAGTCTAATAATAAAATGAAGTTCTAACTAAAAAATAATAAATTAATATGTAGTTTTATTTTAAAATAAACAGTTTAAAGCACTAAGTACAATTAATGAAATTATTTATTGAAATATTGTGATATTATTTTACACGCCATTCTCTGCGACCAAGACCCGTGAAGTATTTCGCAGAAACCACACTTCCATTCTC